>CANNZV010001550.1:0-90512 GCA_947561585.1 Caprella mutica | reverse complement strand
TGTTTAATTCTCTTACTTTCGATTGCTGTTACTGTTTACCAATGTGTTTTGGAAATATATTATTTGATACTACCTATCAGGAATAATACAGATATTATTTAATTGAAGGCTTGAATTGGTTGTTAGCTTCTGTATTCAATTTTTTTTTCAATAAAATTAAATATCCTTATAGTTGTATGAAAAATATTCTTATTATTATTGTATTTAGGTATTTCAAAAATTTTGTTTTGTGAAAATAATAATCAAATTAGCGTCGCGTCTATTATTTCAGAGACACACGGTAGGTTTTTAATTCATCCCGAACATTAGCTACCTCGAAAAACATAGTTTAGACCATAATATTGATCAGGCAGAAACATTCAGACGATCAGAAATCACATACACTGTTGTAACCACTTGCACTGACGATATTATCAGTGCAAAAAATTGCTTGAATACACATCCATAGTAACCGTACCCTAAAGAGTGAAAACACACTGATATTGTACTGACTGAAACTACCATCTTTAACTTGCTTCAGAGAAACCATCTTGGACTATCTTTCTCTCTTCAGACTATCTTCACTCTTTCTCTCTTCAGACTATCTTCTCTCTTTCTCTCTACAGACTATCTTCTCTCTTTCTCTCTACAGACTATCTTCTCTCTTTCTCTCTTCAGACTATCTTCTCTCTTTCTCTCTTCAGACTATCTTCACTCTTTCTCTCTTCAGACTATCTTCACTCTTTCTAGCTGCCAGTGTGTGCACTCAAGAGCATAACCATTAACTATGTTAATCAATTGAATCTTTCTTTCTTTCACGCTTTAAACCTTTTGGTGTGCGGACACCCTAATAATTTGTAAATAATTTCTCTGTAGCTAAAAGTTCATTCAACACAGGGTTTTAGTTACAACTAGTGATGGGACGATTCCAAATTTATGTCCGATTTAGATTCTTGGAAAAAGGCAAAGCTCGATTCCGATTCTTCATATATTTATTAAATGTATTAAAAAATTGATTATTAGTGTAGAGGCGGGCATCCTTGAGCATCGGAACTTTGTATGCATTTTTGCCCACCGCTATTAGCTTTGAAACTAAGGGATTAATACAAATTTCAGTTTTGCCATCATAAATAGCTAGCAGCTTCTAAACCCATAGAGAAAATGTTAAAAGTACGCTAATGCCGCACTCAGATAGAGCGTCATATGTTTGAACAAGTAACCCATAGCTTCAATATTGCGGCCCGTGAAAAGATAAATAAATCGTGCATTGTTTGCTATTAGCCTATTATGGAAAAAGTTAACGATCGATTTACTTCAATTTTTTTTGCAAATATCACAAAATAATTGAAGTTCATATCTATAAATTCCGATTCATATTATAGGGACTAATTTTTTATATTAACTCTTTTGTTAATGTGAGAATACGCCCATCTAATAATTGTTTTAGGTGGGCGCCTTTTCGCACCGCTAGTAATTCATAAACTAATTGTTTGATCTAATTTTGGGTTAAGCCATTGTAAAGAACAGCTTCTCAACTCATGAGAGGAATGTTGCTTATTTGTATATTGGAAGACATTAATCATGTTGTGTGTAAAGACGCCCGATTTAGCACTTCCTTACGCATCAATTCGCGCTGTTATCACTCAGAAGCTAATGGATAAATCCAAATTTGGATTACGACAACATAAAGAACAGCTTCTGAACCATTAGAAACAATGCTAATACAAGTGCAAAATGATAACATTGGTTGATAATTAGATATTCTACGTGGTTCATAATGACGCACAATTTATTGCGCAAAGAAACCCTACTTTAGGATCTAGATTTTAGAGCAATGATCTACGCACACAGATTTCTAATAATTGTTTTTCACTCATTGAACTGACATTATCGTACAGTGTCTACCCTTACACAAGCAATCATTTGGTTTTAATGGCTAACTATCGTATCTGTGCTACTGCGGTTCACGGAAGAGTGAGTATAGACGTCCGCCTCGACGCTAAAGAACTCGTTAAAGAATCTGAATTGTAGATATTTCTGTCAGTACAATTCCGATTACCCAAAAAATAACAATTATTTCGATTCCTGATTAATCGTCCCATAACCAATTACAACTAAATCAAAAAGTCTCAGTTTTCTTGACATTTAGCTATCTAGCTACAGTAATTTTTCGGATTCTTTGAATAATGATAGGCTTTAGATTTTCCAAACTATGGGCCCTATTACTAGAATCTCTCCTACAAAAATAACCCATAAGAGAAAATCTAAAGGGATCAAATCAGGAAGATATCTAGGTGCCTGAATAAATCAAAAAAAGATGAAATCGATCGATTGGGGTGATTTTAGAAGTTCAATTTGATTTTCTTGTTGGTTGTGCTGGTGTGCAATCTTATAGTAAAACAATTCTCAAAGGGAAAATTCTAAAAGAAATTCAAATAGATCAATCCCTCACCTGTCCATGAGGAAACACAGGTAAGTTTCTCTGAGAATATCCACACTCTCTGCCACCATGACACTTCTCACTGGAATGCCTTCTGCTGGGGTCTGCTTGGTGGCTAGTCTGTGCCCAAGCATGCTGGTCACTAGAGATGTCACTGCATTGGGGCTGCAAAAAGGAACATTATTAAACACACACTTTATAGATGAGAGGGTTATATTATGTCAAATATCAATTTGAAGTTATACTGATAAAGTGAGCTATAATTAGCTAAGTACTTTAACTCTTTGATTATTTTGTAGCTATAAAGAATATTTGCAAGCCCAACCTCATCTCAATCTATAAAAATATTTTCACCATTTGTGTTCTAATAAGTTTATGCATTGTTTTTCTTGTGAATAATCTTAACTCTTAAGATCTAATAATTAGTAGCTAGTGATAATATTAGCTACAGTTTGAAATAGAAAATATCCTGCTAATCACTTTCCTGTTAACCAGACTAGTTTATCTGTTCTTTTGTTCACATCGTCAATTTGTTTGATTATTATTCCTTCATAATGATTAGCTATCTTCACAATAGCAGAAGGTAATGTTTTGATAGGCATTGTATATTTCATTATTTTTCACTATAACTTGATTAATTTATCTTCACTTTATAGCTATTGCATTTTCATATATATTCAATGTTTTACTTAGCTAATAATCACATCTAATTCTTATCCATAATTGTTATTTTTAAAATTAACATTTAGCTAGTTTGCAACTTTGTATATAGTTTCAGAGCTACTTGTTATTTTTTCTTACTAAATTTTCTCCTTATTTGTTCATGCAAATTCTATGCCACCATTATTGTCACAGGTACTCACTCTTTAGTTAGGTGTACTCACTCTTTAGTTAGGTGTACTCACTCTTTAGTTAGGTGTACTCACTCTTTAGTTAGGTGTACTCACTCTTTAGTTAGGTGTACTCACTCTTTAGTTAGGTGTACTCACTCTTTAGTTAGGTGTACTCACTCTTTAGTTAGGTGTACTCACTCTTTAGTTAGGTGTACTCACTCTTTAGTTAGGTGTACTCCTCCTTTGAATCCATTGTCAAAAGTTCCTTTGCCTCTTCCACCAGCAAGAATTTGAGCCTTGACTACAAACTCCTCTGCAGCTGCAATAACACATAAAAGTTAGCAAAACCAACTCTTGTGAAATGATGGTGTTGACGACTTAATATTTGAAAAATATTCATATTATTTAAAGTAAAAATTAAATATAAAGTAAAAGATAAATCAGTAATATTATTGAAGAATATGAACTACAATTTAAAGAAACTAAAATTTATATCAGTAGAATAGCTATTAAAACTACAAATAAAACTCTCTACTTCTTGATAGGATAAATACTCACAAAGACTTTTAGATGCTTCTAAAGCACCTTCAGGAGAATCCAAAACTTTGAACTTTTGAATATTGATGCCATGATTATCGAGCAAAGTTTTGCTCTGATATTCTAGGAGATTCAAATGTCTGGCTTGAACCTGAAAGAAACAAAAATACATGATTTAAAAAAAGTTGAAAGCTAATCAAATTAGAAATATTAAGAAATCAGAGAGCTAGTTTGTGTTTGGAAAGTTGAAACACAGAATTTAAAAACAATATCAAACAAAACAATATCAAAATTCACATATTTACCCTCTTACGACTATCATTTCTTAGCTATTCCATATTGTATTGTTCAGAGAGGCTACATTTAGTCTATACTATGTAAATATTACATTTCATTAAAATAAGAAATTTCTAATGTTCTTCAAAAAATGACAATGCTCATTATCAGGTTAATGATTACGATAATTAGGTAATACATAAAAAATAAAATCACTGTGTTTTCTATAATTTGATTATGCTTTAATTATTAGATTATAGAGAACCACTTTGATTAAGTTTCTCTATCTCTGAGAGATTAGCCTATAAGTAGTCTAATCTCTTAGAGACTCAGCCAGTGTCAGCCTCTGAGCCTGCTACCTCTCAAATGATAGAATTAGAATAGACTGCAGAAACTGGTAAGTGTTCTCAAGAAATACTCTATTTTGGCTTCTGTTCACAGTAAAATAGTCCCAGATAATAAAGCATGTCCAAACTCACCATTTTAGTGGTGAGTTTGTGACAGTTATTTTGAGCCCTTCAATTGCAAATGGAGAGAAATATCTATTTTTCTCCTATGCTACAATGTTATTTTGGAGAATTTATGATAATTTTGGAGAGAAATTTGGTTTCTTTTTGACCAGTCTGCAAAGCACCTACATGTCGCCAAAGATCTTTGGAGACATTTAAAAATTTATCAGTCTGTATTTGATACACAGGAACCCACTGACTTTATCAAATTGTTGAAGAAATTCATTATCATATTCCCAATAATTGTGCTAATCCACCAACATTTTTACGATTTAGCCACCAAAAATTAATGGAAATATAGGGATAAATTGCTAAAATTCCACCAACTTTGCTAGAATTTTATTTGCAAAGGAGAAATACAGACTGGGACATTTTAAGGGGACCGTTCCTGGGAAAAATGGCAAAATTAAAGAAAAAAATTCTATTGTGTAAATAGTTGCTTTTTAACCTTCTAATAGCGTGTGCAAAATATCAGAGCTCTCATGTTACTCTAACCCCCTGGGGAGAGGGAGAAAGGGGACCAGGGGGTAGGGAGTCAATATGTACTCTAATAACCAACTCTCAGCCAATTATAATTTGTAATAATTAATTATCTCGCTATATCTGGTATCTAACGTGCCACTAATCAGATGCACACTAAGGTATGCCCCTCAGTTACCCGCAAACCTTCACAGGAGTCGTATGCAGCGTGTCAGATTATCAAACTTTGAATGGGATTTTCTATTAGTTCAGAGATCTAAAAATCTTGTAATTCAAAAGCCTAAGGCGTTTACAATTTTGAAGATACAGCATTGCGATTTTTTGCATTCGATTCTCCCCGGAATTCTCTACAAACTCTTGAAGAGTTTTCTTTAATTTTCGAATTATTTTTCACAATATTGAATTTTGAAATTTATATTTTTTCAATTTTTTTTTCACTAAAAATTTCAATAATTCGAAAACCAATTCAAAAAATCAAAAAAACGCTTCCACAGTTTGTAGAGAATCTTATGGAGAATCGAATGCAAAAAACCATAATGTCATAGCTACAAAATTGTAGTATCCATTTATTAATTTACACACTGTTCGAAATTTGTTCAAAATTTGAATAACTCGTTTTCTATGGGTCGAATCGAAAAAATGTCATGACACAAAAACATCTTAGAATTCATTTTATATATATGAACAAAGTTTCACAATCGTAGCTTCAATATTAAAAAACTTTTCAAAATCTGGGAACTGTGCCCTTAACCCTTTTGCGCCGAATGGCTAAATATGTCCCACTAATAACATTCATATTCTATTGGGATATATTGTCCCAATAGTCTGATGTACATTACTGGTGGGAAATATTGTCCCATCATAAGTTTGATATAAACACTTTATCAATTGATTAAAATAATATACAAATACATAAATATTATTAAAAAAACTTTATTATTACTCATAATGAACTCAGAAAAAAATCGGAGCGAAAGGGTTAAGGGGGGATAAATATCTTTGCAAGATTTTGAAGACAATTTCAAACCAGTTTGCAAAAGATGCATGAAGTTTTTGAAGTTTATCTGGCGACTATTGAGGCCTTCAAATAAGTCTCCTGAATTACCATAGGCAACTTTCTAATTAATTCCTATGTTTACATGTAATTATTGGAGAGTATTTAGAGATTTTTGGCCATTTCAGAGAGAAATTGCCCAAAAGTTAAATATCATTGAAATATCTGAACACTGATGGTGCATGCTTGATGCTTTGCAGACTGGGAGACAAATTCCTATGTTTATATGTATTTATAATTTAAAGGAGACATTTTGGAGAATTCTGGTCATTTTGAAGACAGATGTCAGATTTGAAAATCTTTGGAGACAAATTGTCCTCAATTTGGACCTCAAAATAAAATCTTGAAGACAATTTGAAACACTTAGCAGACTGGCTTTTAGAGAGACAAATGGAGAGTTTTTGAGCCATTTTATTTTATTTGGTTAGATTGGAATTTACAAAATGATCTTTTCAATTTCAATTGTAAATTCTTCACTACTAAGAAACAAAATCCAACACTTATGAATTAATCTCTATAAATACATTTCCTAATTCATTACCAGTCTACAGAATGTGGGAGATATTTGGGATATTCTCTCTGAACAATTTTGAATTAATCCCTATATTTACATTAATTTTGCTTTGAACTGAATAAGAGATCTCTACGAAAATGAAACTACGAACACTTTGCATTTTTCTGCAGACTGCCACTGGTAATTCAATAATTTAACTGTAAACAAATCTCTAGTTCTCTACGAACACCAATCTTCACAGCGTGCGCAAATTGCGCACGCTGTGAAGAAATTAAATATCAGTCTCCTGATATTTAATTTTTGGGGCAATTTCTCTCCAAAGATTTTAATTTTCTCTCCAAAATGACCAAAAACCTGAAAATACTTTACAATAATTATATGTAAAACATATTAATTATAACCAGATTGCAGGAACTGGTATAGTGTTCTCCAAGAAATCCCCTATTTTGGCTTCTATTCTCAGTTAAATACATGTAAATATAGGAGGAAATTAAGGATTGTTCGAACCAAGGCTGGGGAGCCGACTATAATTAATCTGGCTCCGGCTCCTGCTCCAGAGCTATATAAAATGTAAATGTAGGCTCTGGGCCTCTGGCTCCAGCTCCGGAGTCTTGGAGCCACTATTTGAAACTTGAAGCTCTGGCTCCAGCTCCACAGTTATCAATTAAATTGAAGTTAATTTTATAATTAAAAAAGAAAGTTTCAACTTTCAAGATTCATCTAAAAAACGAATTGAATGATAATCTAAATTTTACACTAATAGTTTAATTAACTCTTCAATTAAAGAACATGTTTATCAATTTTGTGCTTTTATTAAAGGCTAATAGTTCAAAAAAAATTTAATTGCTGGAGCCTGAAGTTATTTGAAATTTTAGAGCTCCAGCTCCGCTCCGTCCCTTGCCAGTCTGCAGAAACTGGTAAAGTGTTCGTAGAGATCTCTTATTTTGTTTGTAGCAAAATTAATGTAAATAAAGGAATTAATTGAAAATTGTTCAGAGAGAATATCCCAAATATCTCCCATATTCTGCAGACTGGGTCCCTTGCACATTCAGCTAAGCTCCGGGCCTCCGGCTCCTGCTTCGGAGTGCCAGAAGGCAGAATTGGCAAGCTCCAGCCTCCGGCTCTAAGCTCCAGAGGGCCAGCTCCCCAGCCTTGGTTCGCACAGAAAATGTTAAAAATGTCCTATATTCTGCAGAGTGGCATTATAACATAGCCAGTTTGCAGAAACTGGTAAAGTGTCTATTATTCACAGATATCTGTTATTCTGTTTATAGCAAAATTAATGTAAATATAGAGATTAATTCAGAATTGTTTGTAGCAAAATTAATGTAAATAAAGGAATTAATTCAAAATTGTTTGGAGAGAATATCCCAAATATCTCCCATATTCTGCAGACTGGTAACATAGGAATTAGTTGGAAAATTGTCACCAGATAATTCATGAGACTAATTTCAAGGCCTCAATGAGTCAATAGTTGCCACATAAACTTCAAAACCTCATGCATCTTTTACTGTTTTACTGGTACAACACAGGAGGTAGCAACACTAACACTTCAGTGACTTTACCACTTACTGTTTGTAACTTTCAACTTTGTGGTACAGGGCCCACAGCCCGGGTCTGGCCATAAGTATCTAAAAGCTGAGCGGCGCACCACTGTACTTCCTATTAATGACCTCAATGTGAAAAACTGTTATGTAGTGTGTTGTATCCGCTAGTTTGTTGTTCTGCACACTTCATGATTGTTTAATGACCTGGCAGGGGGGTTCGGGGGGTGGCACGCCCCCCGATACATCATACATTTACCTAACGGCTAACTGATAAGTTTTATTTACACCTCAGACTGAAAGTTTACAATAGTTACCCCATAAAATTACAATTACAGTTTTCTATGATGAATTTTATTTTCTATTCCAAATTAAACATCTCAATTGAATAATTAAACTGTGTAGTATAAACATTGGATTCAGGTACCGTCAGGCGTCAGACATGAATTTGATACGACAATTAGGTACCTATCAAATTCACTCCATTTATCATTAATCTGTATTCAAATTACCTATCTAATAGAATGTACAGTGGTGCGCCGTAATCTGGTGCGCCGTACTGGTGTGCGCCGCTCAGCTTTTAGATACGTATCGGTCTGGCCCAATGGATGGAATTACATGCTTGCTAGTTACTTCAAAATAAACTAACTAGGTATTATTCAATATTAACTTAATAATATTTTTAACTATGGAGTTGAAAGTTATATTCAGTTAAATATAAAATCTCACCAGCTGTGTACTAGACGGAGAAAACAGTCGGTGTAGATGTTTCAAGTTAGCTATTCTCTTCAATGGGGCTGACATTTTGATTAAATATCTTATTTAAACACTGAAATAGATAATTGAATAATTAATTAATAATAAGCACAAACATCATAGAATTAATTAAGTATATTAATATATAGTTAGACATTTGATATTTCTAATCCAAAATTGCGTGCCACGGCTCCTGGATCTTTAGCGGTGCGGTGTCAAGTGTAACGTAAACACGTTTGACCTTCTGCTATTTTACCCTAGAGAATTCGACCCCTATTTTTAGGGTAATTTGTAATGAATAAACTCTTCATTACGAATAATGGCACGGAAATATCATATTACATGATCAAGGATTCAAATGTTAAACCGAAAATAAATCATCAATGTATATACACTCTATATAGGTAATAGAATGTTTCATCCGGCCTGTTTATAAAATTCTTATAGCTATCTGTTAGTGCCTAAACACGTTGTAAGTTCTGCTTATCAGCTGAAACCAGTTAGCTAGACAGTTAATTAATGTGCTTTTGTTCACATTAGACAGAAATATAAATGCAGTTGAAATTATTTAGAAAGAAACGTATTTCCGTTGATAAAATATATAACTAAACCAAAGGTTAGCATATACTGTGATATACATTCTAATGCAATCGGTTGCATATAGAAATAATGTTATTGACTAAGTGGCAACTCGTCAGCTGATCCTCACACCGAACGAGTTGCCAATAGGTCAGTTGAAATAGTTCGCAAGTGGAAGCAAGTGTATCAGGTTTATTGTGGCTTTAGCAACCCAGAGAGAAAGTTCCAGTCAATCGATAATTATTTTTGCAGCTATTCACTAAGCTGGGTAATTCGTGCATTGTTGGGGAAGCGGTGGCAAAGTCGCCTCGCGTAGATCAGTGCTGTCTGGATGGTGAAGTGAGTAGCAACGACATGGCACCTCCTCACAATGATAAACACACGCGTGTGCAGAAGACTGAGTCTGCTGCTGCTGAAGAGATGTTGACGTTAATTCGGCAGAGCTTGAAAACATGCCACACTCCAGGCGAAAACAACTGGGAAGGCTCGGAACCCCATATTTTTGTTGTGATGGGTGCTTCCGGTGACTTAGCTAAAAAGAAAATTTATCCTACTCTATGGTGGCTATTCCGAGACAGACTTCTGCCGAAAAACACATTGTTTGTTGGTTACGCTCGTTCGAATATTACTGTGGGAGATATCAAAGGCAAGTGCGAACCTTACGTAAAAGCTAAACCCGATGAAAAGGAGGCGTTGGACCAATTTTGGTCCACAAACTACTACGTGAAAGGTTCGTATGATACCAGACGCGACTTCGAGCTCCTGAACCAGGAGATGACGAAGATCGCTCCAAAGGCCAATCGAATCTTTTACTTGGCACTTCCTCCTTCAGTTTTTGAATCCGTTACGAGTAACATAAAGGGTTGCTGTATGGCCCCCAGTAGTAATTGGACTAGGGTAATCATAGAGAAGCCTTTCGGTCACGACTCTGCTTCTTCAGAGAAGTTATCGAATCACTTGGCAGGACTCTTCAAGGAAGAGGAACTTTACCGCATCGACCACTACCTTGGCAAGGAGATGGTCCAGAACTTGATGGCTATAAGGTAATTGAAAATAACTCTTTGCATTTTTGTTCATTCAAAATAGTAATAAAGGTGACGAAGAACCGACATGTTTAATTGAAATATTATTATTTTATGTTTTTGTTTGTAAGGTATATTAGCAAGAGTACCTATATATAAAATACATCTTCACCTCAATACCTATACCTATCAAGTTACTACATTAAGATACGTCTAATTCAATTTATATAGGTAGTAATAAGTCTCCTTGTACATATTTATACGTAGGTATATTTGTTTGCTACCCAAATCTTTGTTCCATATCTCTACTGTTTCAATATATTTAATGTGAAATTAAACTTTATACTAGAAATTTCTTCAATTTACAATTATTTATCGAAGCTGAACTAATACGTCTGGGTTAAATGACCATTATTACTTTATTTACATTGTTTTTATTAACGGTCTTTTTATGCTCTTCAAATTATTCCAATAATTATTATAACTCAAAAATTACGATTTAAAAAAATATCATTACCTATCTAAATAATTTTGTTTAAAAAACTATTTTTTTTTAAATGTTCTTAAATGACATTTCAAAATTTTTTTAGTGAAAATTGCATTTTGATATAATTTATTCAAATTATATTTCCAACTGAAAGTAACACAAAATATAAAGTAAATACGACAGTGTTACTCATCAGTCTTTTTAGGTATTCTTATTTTTGAACTAAATCCCATTAGGAATATTTTCAAAACTAGAAAAACGTAAATCTACAAGCCTAAACATTTAGGTATTAATATGAAGTACAAAATTGCTTAAACTTATAAAAAACGATTATTTGAAAACACATTTCAGAAGTTTTGTTAATATTTAAAGCAAGAATTGAAAGGTCACATCTTAAATAAATAAATAAATAAACTATAATAAGTGAGTTTAAATCTTCCGAGCGTATCGTTGCAGTGTTGACTCAAGGTTGACCTGCTTTCCAGACCATTGTGTGAGGTTGTTCACTAAATCCAGTCCGTTTGACTTGACTAATTACAGTGCTAGGCTGATCTTTACCTGGTTTGAAAGGTGTAAACTAGTCTGTTTGACTTGACTAATTACAGTGCTAGGCTGATCTATACCTGGTTTGAAAGGTTTAAACTGGTTTTGGTGATGAAGACGAAAAGGAATGTGGCAAAAGTATTTATTTTGTTTACAAATCACAATTATATCTTTATTATGTTTTTGTTTTGTGTAATTAAAATGAAAGATTATATTTTCTCTTGAATAGACTAGGTTTATATTATGAAGCTAAATATAATTTTTTTACGACTGAAATGTAAGTTTTAAAAATTTATTTTACGTTCATACATGACTAATATCAGATTTTATACCCTATAACTGGTCAGTAAATGAAAGTACATAATAAATACGTTGTTATTTTCACTATACCACGGCTATCTAATCTTTGGGGAGTGTTTCTTTTTACAGCAATATTATGCATGTTGTACTGTTGCACATATACGGCGATATAGCTACATTTTATCTGAGGTCTGCACTTGATATAAGAACAAATACAGTACTTGAAGGAAAAGGAAAGATACAGTGTGTTCAGTATAACTTAAGGAACATGGTTAATTATAAACTAGTCATTATTATCTTTAATTAAAATAGTTGTCGATGTATAAAATCTTATATAAATACACTACTAGTATACACTTACCTACATTTTGTTGAAGTGCATTTCTCTGTGGAATTATCTATTTACTTTAATAGGTGTGTAAGAGGTGTTAAGTTTATTTATTTATTCTTTTAAATGTTTTCTTCTCTTTCAGTTCAAATTAATGAATTTGCCGCTATAAATACATTTTTTTCTTTTTGCGATAATTTTGTAACTCTAAAAAATCTGAAAACCCAACCATACAGTCATAAAAAGTATAAACTTTTTTATCATTATTGGTAGCTACCAGTACAGTCTTGCTATACTATTTCACTGGTACATATACACATTATACAGTGTTACTATGTTTATATTGTTTATTTAGTTGCGTCATTTTTATCTCTCTAGCTATCCTAGAGTTGCTTATCATTCTAACCTTGAAATAAAAACGTACAGGCAAACCCTAGAAATAACTACTTAGTCTATCGTATTACGTGCATTTCTATTTTAGTGCTAATTAATGGAATGTCGCATGGATGGTATATATTAGGTCCTACCTATCCATAAAATACTAAATTAATAATAGTTACATAACTATTAACTATCAGAATGAAATATAAGACTTATATAACATATCAATATTATTGAACGATATATTAAATTTTACATATCCGTTTCTAAATAGATAAAAATGTACCATTACCACAATAAATATAGTACACTATTGCACCACTACAAATTCTATTTCGAGTGATAGTACACTATAGTTTCTTATACCAGAACGTTCGTGGATTTCCCAGATTAGTTTTTCAAACCTAGAGAAGAAATGCGTCAGTTTTTCTATGTTCTAGGCAAAGCATGTATAATTGTATATGTATATATGCATCATAATGCAACATAATGCATGCTTCTTTGTTGTGCATGCATGCAGTGGAAAGTTATGCCTTACACAATAAGTGATGAAAACTTTATTCTATGCAACCATGGATAATTTTAGTGCATGTGTGCCTATTAAACGTGATGTCTTTTACATTGTTTTTGATTAATTGTCTTTTATTACCTGTAGTTTATTTGCTTTATTATTCATAACTGTTGTGATTTGATAACTTATTTAACTTGTTAAAGATACTTTCAGTTTTAAAGATATCGCTTCAGGTTTTTACCGTTCAACTTAAATTAAGCTATCAGAAATATTCGAGTGATTGAGTCTTAAATTTCCTCTTCAATCCGGATTTGTTTAATTAAATACCCATTAAATGAAGAGTAGTATGCTAACTGTCAGCTGTAAAGGTTACAGGTGACTTGAATCATGGTCCACTTTCCTTTCTGACTGCTTCTGAGAAGTCCCGTGTATACTTTTGACTAAACCAGAACTTTCATCCTACTAATAAATTAATTAGATATAGATAATTTATACCATTTTGAAATATCATTATTACTTGCATGGTTCATTTTTTCCAATTATTTTTTCTTATCGTGAATTTCACGCAAAGTTAATTTGTATAATAAAGAAATAGCAAATATTTCTTTTAAGTTTTATATTTTTTGTCATTTGTTATTTAATTTTAATGCAAAGTCATTTATTGCATGACTTGTTAAAAGTAAATTAATCTTTTTGAAGTAATCTGTCGTATCAAATATTTGTTATATAAATCTCACACTTTCGCAAATTTATAAACAATATTTAAAAAAGTGTTTTATTCATTTTAATTAATGAAGAGTTCAATTTATTGTTCTTGTTCTGAAATTATTCTAATTATTGCTAAAATGCAACAACTTTAATGCTTTACTTTTTCTTAAAGTCCTTTGTATTTATTTTCCTATCGACGCTAACAAACTGACTTTAAACTAAACTGAATTTTTAAAAGTAAAATTAATATTTTTATTAAAGAATAAAACACAGAATGGAAAATGCTTCAAAATCAACTAATGTTACCTATTTTTCAAATATTTGAAGTGTTGAATTCAATTTTAGTTTCATAAAAAAGTGTCATTTTCGAAACCGAATTAGAATCCTTCAAATGATATTTATGCTTAGTTATTTTTCCCATATTGTGTCTATAAGTATATCCTTTATATTGTTTTTAAATTAATATACTTATGAATATTCTTCGATTGCTGCAGGTTCGGCAACAGAATCTTCTCGCCAACATGGAACAGGGACAACATAGCGTCAGTGTTCATCTCCTTCAAGGAGCCCTTTGGCACCCAGGGGCGGGGTGGGTACTTCGACGAGTTCGGCATGATCAGGGATGTGATGCAGAACCACCTTCTGCAGATCATGTGCCTGGTGGCCATGGAGAGACCTTCTTCTACTGCTGCAGATGATATCAGGGATGAGAAGGTGAGAAAGAGATGACCATCTCTAGGAGATGATATAAAAGATGACCTCCCATGAGTTGATCAGTAGAACTCCTCTAAAGTTAACGTAGAGTCATGAGTAAAAGAACTACCCCATGAGTGAACAAATTTTCTTTAGTCTGCCATGACTAAATTGGTTTTAAAAAAACTGATGCCATTCATGATAAACTAAAGACAATTTGGTCACCATATGGGGTAGTTCTCTTACTCAGGACTCTATATTCACTATAGAGGAGTTTTACCTGTATACGAGATGAGGTGTATTCTCTCATTATGTGATGATTAAAATGAAGAGGTAAATGATCAGAAATGTATTTATTGTAAATTTTCTATAAGTATGGATAGATTTTTATACGTATTATTTTTTTTCTCTCTGCTTCTTCTTGTTTGTTTACTTTTAAAATATGCAATATCGACGAACTTTTGTTAAAGAGTGGTAGTTAAGTTTTTACTTCTTATTGGTAAATGCAGGATACAATTTAACTGGTATAAATACACAATAGCTAATATGACACAGTAGCAGATAAATAGTCACGGAAAATATGTTCAGTGATCGATAGGAAGTGGCTAGGAAGAATCTCTTCAGTGTACCGTATCACTGATTGAATCAGAGGGACACGGTACACTGAAAAGGGTTCTAGGAAATTTCGGTCTCGTTTTATGATGATTTTTATTAAAGAATAGAAATAGAAAAAGTTTAAATTATGAATAGTAAAATGTGTGGTGTATTTATTTAAAGCGGATAACATCATTAACCGTTATAAAATGATACGTAACTTAAGTAAATTTGACCGATAAATTTTCAGATAGTAATTTTCTGAGTTATAAATATAACTTATCATTAATATGTATCGAGGGACGTGCCGCCCCCAGATCCCCCACCCCTGCCAAATCATGATCAATCATGAAGTGTGCAGTACGATAGACTAGCGGATACAGAAACTGCATAACGGCCATTTAGAATTCAAAGACTTAAATTTCTGGAAAAAGATCTTTCCTAGCCACTTCCTATCGAAAACTGAATATATATTTTTTTAACTTGCTATCGGCTACTGTGTCATATCCGCTATTGAGTATTTACCCCGTAAGTCTGTTACCTAAGTTTGTCGGTATGGAACTAGTGATCTCACTATTATTTTACGGGGTGGAAATCATTGGAGTGAAATCTTTTCAGAGGTCAGCTAGTGATGTTGACCTGCACAATGCCAAACATTTCCTATAGTCTGGATGGTTGTTTCGAAATGTTCCAAAGTGACATTGATATCTCGGAAGATGTAATCTAACACTAATTCATTTCGAGTAATTTTAACTAACTCTCCATTTCTATTTTAACGCCGCAAAGATATTTTAATGATAGATTAAATAATGAATGATTAAATGAATTATTAATCAGTATTTTGAATAAATTCAGTATGTTTATAACTTTTAATATTCCTCAAGATCTATTTATTAAACAGCTGACGTAATAATAGGTTAGGTTTTATACTGTCTATGTCTTACTAAGCGACATGGTCGCAGTAGAAATAAGTGACGTTTACTGTAACTGCTAGAATGTATTCTATACCTTATTTCTATAGCATTTTTTTAGGTTTCCGCAGCCTATCGGTGGTTTAGATTTCATAACTTTTGCTTAGGAATCTTGCCTGTTTTTTTTTAGCAGACTACTTAGCTTGTTGACAGAACCAGTCTCTGCCTTTCTATTATATGCTTTGCAAAAGAAAGCTCATGCAGTGTAAATTTATATTGAATTATTTATTTTAACAATTTTCCCCCTTATAAAATGAGTTGAAAGTCGAGATCTCTTTTGCCTAGTTCAAAATAATTTCTTAATAATTTAAGCCACCTTAATGGATTCTATCATTCTAATATGCTTTTTAATTCATATTTGATTGAATTGAATGTTTATATATATTGTAATGATATTTCAGAAATTAATTCATTGATTTGAAAACACAAACAGAAGAATTCACTAATTTTAGGCTTCATCTTTCTATACTAAAATTCTGTTATTTTTTCGCACCCTCCCTAATTTTAGTCAAATTGAATAAATTTTCAATTTCCAGGTGCGAAGTGGTAATAAATTTACTATTTTTAATGTTAATCTATTGAAATTTGCATCTCCTCTTTAGTTCGTACCTGGTAATTAATACTCTTCCCTACATTGCGCAAGTAGCTTAGTTAAAGTTTTAATTAGGTCAGTACGTATAGTCGATTTGTAAGATTTGCATATGCAACATACATAGGCGGTAATGTTTTGAACGAACTATAATACTTTTACTTCAATATGATGCAGTGAAATTTGCTCATGTCGACAGAGTTTACCTTCTAGTTAAAGGGTCGTAGTGAATGGTTGGATAAAACATTCAAGAAATTTTAATAGTTATAAAAAAATACGAATGAATTTGGCTTGAAAAAGTGATCATATATGACCCATGGCAGAAATGATCAAATATTCAAAATCGTATTTTTGACTAGGTATTAATATACGTTCTTTTGAGCATCTATACATAGTTACGTCACTTACATAATTTATTTACGGTATAAAATGAATGAAGATATCGCACCATTACTGTGTAGGTATCTGATCATATCAGGTTTCTACTGTTCTGGCTAGCACCATTCACTGCAAAATAATCTACACTTTATGGACTAGCAGTGATTTAAAAAGGTACTTATGTGCTTTAAGTATGCATTCATGAATTCTAATACTAATCATTTGTAAACAATTCAATTTCTTTAATAATTTGGTACCGTCTTATTTTTATTTTTATTAAAAATTTAACAATTCAATATATAAATAGATAACAATAATATTGTCAGGAAAAAGCAATGGTAGAAAGAGGCATGGGTAAAATTTTAGGATAATAATTAATTATTAGTATTAATTGGGCGTAGACTGTGTGTAGAATCTTGGTAGGGTTAATTAAATGGTACAAAATCGAAAGTGAACTACCCCATTCTTTTTTGTGGGTTGCCTACCTAGGTAATGTATGATTTTAAGTTCGAAAAAATGAACTGTGTTTGGGTGTGGTTGAATGGTAGGGTTCGATGAAAGTTATTTATACTTATAGTTTGTATGTCATTTTTTAGGTGGGGCAAGTTTAGAGTTACCGAACAGTTTCGCATTTTCGATCCTATAAAAAAATAAACAACTCGTTATTTTAATTGGATACCAAGTAAAATAACTACTAGTTGAAATGTTAGATTAAATATTTTTTTCTTATATGATCGAAAATGTGGAACTGCCCGATAACTCGGCACTTACCCTATTGCCATATTTTAATTCGTTATAAGTAACGAATGAATTAAATTATATTTTCTCGTTGATAAATATTTTCCTGGGTGGACGATATTTTGAATAATAAAACTATAATAATCTTTTAATTTCTCATGTAAAAACATTAATGCAGTGAAGATATACTTAAGGGTGTGTCAGTGCAATTAACCTATTTAGGTAAATATTAGAAAAGCTAGTTCACTCAATGTCATCACGAGATGCTACTAGAAACTACTCTGAAATAGGCAGCCTTGTATTTTTATGGGTGATAATTTATAATATTTAATAGATGAAAGATAATATAATATTTTTTGGCGATTTTTAATGCATTTTAGTACTAATGTATATATTTAGAATTATAGTAGGTATCTAAATATAATGAAATCCTGTATAGTGAATGTAGAGTCTAGACTGAGTAAGGCAAGTAACCTGAATAGTGAACAAATTTTATTGTATCTTTCCCATTTGACACTACTATAAAATTTAATTTAAATTAATTTTTCTTACGTATTTCTTACGCCCCCCAACCCCCCCCCCCCCTGTCAGGTCTTTAATCAATCATGAAATGTGCAGTACCTACTACAAACTAGTGGATACAACAAACTACATTACAGTTTTATATAAAAAATTATAATGTTTGAGTAATTTCAATGAAAGCACGAGTTTTTTCAAAGTTCTCAATCCTTCAGTAATACATAGGAAATAAATAACTTTAAACCCTCATATCTCAAAGTATTAGTTTCTACAAAAAAATGGTTGTGATTTTCGGATTCTATGGACAGCAATACATATAAAAAAAATTTGGTGGGGGTATTTAAATGGGAAAGATCCATTTTATTTAGTCCTAGAAAACTAATTGCTATCTTATGGCAAACAAAAGGAAATTTGTTAACTATACAACTACTCATGAATCATGAAACTACATTCACTATAAAGGATTTCATTATAGAAGAGTTTTACTTTAATACGATTAATATGTGGCAAATAAGTCCGATTTTTCAATTAGCTATTCGTTTTTATTTTAATATGCACCTTATATATATATTCTCAAATCCCTGTCTCCTTTCTTGTCACCCCCTTTCACCATTCCCCTTTCTTCCCCATCAGGTAAAAGTGCTGAAGAGTGTACGAGAGGTGTCCCTGGATGACGTCATCTTAGGGCAGTACATCGCTGCTGATGATGCCAAGGAAGGCTCTGACGCTGCCCTGGGTTACCTAGATGATCCTACAGTGCCCTCTGGTGAGAGAACTAAACACAACAATGTCTATTCTACTGCCTTTTAAGAGAGTAAATTATCTTAATATTATTGTTGGTTCACATTGTTCTAATTATGTAATAGCAATATTAAATATAGGTGGTTTATATTTGTTAACAATTTCTTATAATGACCTATTAGGTGTGTAGTTAGTTCCTACTGTTTGAATAAGTGCTTTATATTTCTATGCTACTGATTATAGAATGTGGTATCTACTAGCTAGGTATGATTTTTTTTAGTATTTGGAAAAATTATTTTTTAATTATAATGAATTGTTTTGAATATTCAGTCAAATTAATTTGGATTTTTATGTGAATGCAATCAGGTTGACTAATTTTTTGTCTCATTCGCCTCCAGGTTCCTCCACACCCACCTACGCCATGGCGGTGTGTAACATTCAGAATGAGAGGTGGGAGGGAGTGCCCTTCATACTCAGATGTGGTGAGTACATAGCTATACCCAGTTATCGACCGGTTTCACGTTACCGATCAAAAAAGAAAAAAACTGATTGACCTCGTTACTTTATTTTCATATGATCGGAAATGTGGACCTGTCTGATAATTCGGAACTTACCCTACCTAGTTTAGTCTAGTTACCTACCGTTTCTTGGGTCTCAAACTGTTGTAATTTGGATTATATATTGTCTTTTTTTCAAATGTATAAAAAATTAATGAAAAGAATACAAAGTAAATGAAACTAAAACAGAACATTTTGACCAAACATGTAAATTTAAAATCATTAAAAAAACAATTACATTTTCCCCTTCCGAGAACGAGACCATTTAGTTAGTAATTAATTACCTATTGATTGCTCTGTACTCTATGTCATTGACTTAGATAATTAATGTAGCTACTACTTGTGATAGTTACCTAGCATTGATTTAAATGTGTTGTTATGGTGAAATAACAAACATTTAGAAAATAGCTGCAATAACATTGTGTATATCTTGTGATATTATGCTTTAGCTACCTAACTGGTGTTAAATGTGGTTCAATATTGTCACTATGCATGTATTCACTATTAGAGTTGTTACAGTAATCACCATGTCACTCCATTCAGTCAGTATTATTTAGATGTAGCTAGTGTTTCTTTAGCTACTTCACTCGAAGGTTTAGTTGTATAATGACTGTTATCATGTCTGTAGAAAGTATTGCACTCTACTCACCAATAAAAACACATAAAACTCAATGACCATATCATAACTGCATTGTCTAACAGAAACGCATTGTGTGACCACAGATACAGTCACTGATGACTGAACAGTTTCTTCAAATGACTGTAATGTCTCCAATGACTGTATAGTGTACAGCCATTGGAGACTAATGTCTAATGAGTGCACAGTCTCTTGTAAATGACTGTACAGTCCTTACAGGCTTCGATGTTGTTTATTATTCATTCTTAAATTATTTAGACATCCATGAACTGCATTCAGTGTTTTTAAACCTAACTAGCTACTATTTTTACTATTGCTTAATATTTTGACTACTCTATGGTACAAATGTATACCACACGGTACACTCTTCCTGTATTAAATGACTTTAAATTAAATCAATTGAACCGTACATGTCATTCTGACGTCAGAGTCGAGAGTACAGGAGTTGTTAAGCATTTAAATAATAAAACTAAAAATACCAATAAAAAATTTAAAATGTATAATTATTATTATATATAAAGTTTTTTCTTGTATGACCGAAGAGGTGGAAGTGACTGTTAATTCGTAACTAACCCTGTTATAAATCGCACACTGTTATTTTAGTCAGTTTTTGTTTGTTTACTTTGTTCGTCAATTCTTGGTACCGATGAAGTACCTCTAAGTACCGGTAATTTATTTATGGTCTATTACTGATTTATTGATTAATGTCGGTTCTTCTCGTCAGGTAATTGATGTTGAATATTTTACCATATAATGTATGAGAAACTGTATTATATCACATGAATTAATATTCATTTGAATTATATAGATGACTTATCTAATTTTTATTTAACTGATTAAACGAAAACTACAATTATTGAATGATTTATTCCTTCTTGCATTGAGGAATAATGTATGTAATTTTTTATAAATTAATCGTACAATTTAATTACTACATTGATTTAATCGTTCCTGTCATTTTCATTGACTTTTTCCTCCCATAATTAGCTTTGTAAAAACTTAAGTAATTACGAATTAGCTACATTGTAATAAGATTTACTTTTAAGAAAGTTGATCGTTAATTAAAAAATAGTAATTGATAGTTATAGAAATAAACAATGGCGAACTTGAATGAGTTTCTCATATTTTAGCTAGGTAATGGCTACCTATTTTAGGTAATAACTACCTATTTTTCCATTCATTACTAATCATCTTTCTCAATTTTCCATTGCTTTACTAATTATATTTCCATTTGTTCCGCTTGCGTTACTAATCGTCTTCCTCAATTTGCTTTAAGTAGAATAGAAATGACTGCATTGTTTCTCAATGTCACTGCATTTCTTTATTTGCTGTGTGTACCTAGGTAGGCCTCAGGCTGAGTTATATTCCACATGTCACGCTTTCCATTTACCAATGTGCAGTCACTGTGAAAAGTGCATTTCATGTAATAGGTAACTGCATTGCATATAAAAGGAAATTCTATGCATACGAAAGGTACAGGAGTTGGACAAAATATAATTAGAACAGTTGTTAAATTTGGAGAAACTTAATTTAATAAAGAGTTGGACCCCTTTTAGCCTTCAATACGTCTCAGAATGGAATCACCGAAGCAGACGTTGTACCCCTAATAAATATCACCTATAAAATAGGTAAACTGCAGGCATAGGCTTGCTAAAATATTTTCTAGACCACAGTTTGCTATGCACTAGACCGCAAAAGAGTATTATTTCATATATTGTGGCGGCGACGTTACAGTTAGTGGATATTGAGCTATTTCTTTTGCTAATTCTGTGTTTTGTTTCAGGCAAGGCTCTGAATGAACGCAAGGCTGAGGTTCGCATCCAGTATCGTGATGTGAGTGGTGACATTTTCCAGGGCAACAGCAAGAGAAATGAACTGGTGATAAGAGTGCAGCCCGGTGAAGCTATCTACTGCAAGGTAAGGGGGATGAGGATATGGAAACTTTGTGGATATAAGCGTGTTGTGTGTACTAAAATAAAGGGTGTTCGGTCAAAAGTAGACCATATGTTGCAGCTTGTAAACTACAGTGGAACTTCTGAGTTTTGAAGTATTGGTTCCTTGAACTTCCTTCATAACTCGAAGCCACTTCATAACTCAGGTGCACTAGATAGATTGCCTGAAAAGTTTTATTTTATTGATATAGGGGCTTGAGTTAGCTATGTGCATTTTTTGTATAATTTTTTTACTCTATAAATATATATCATTTTCATAGTTTTCTATAACTAAAATTTTAGAAAACTATGGTCATTTGAGGAATAACTATGACGTAATTTCACCTTTTCATTATCTATAATCTAAACAGAAAATGCTTCATAACTCCAATTTATTTCATAATTCAGGTCATTACTTGAGTGCTTCATAATAAACTAGGTTTTATTGTAAGGAGTATAATCTATAATTTTATTCCATATTTGTTTACCATTTTTTAACGCTACTTGTAGGATAGCGCTAGGGTTATGCTCTTCAACTACAAAGTCTTAGTTTTTGTGTTAGGTAGACTCGTAGGCTTCATGTACTATCACCTCTTCATTTTCCTCTTCAATTCGTGAGTGCAGTTACCGGTGCTTGTGTCCCTTTTAGTCGCATTTCTTGGTAAGTGACTGCATTCACGGAGTAGCTTTGTGAGAGTTTGTGTTGATTCAACTGTAAATGTTCTGGTTAATTGTGACTGCTCTTTCAGGTTAATAGCAAGACACCAGGCATGTCCTTTGGCATCGAAGAGACAGAGTTAGACCTAACGTACAACAGTAGGTACAAGGGGGCCAAACTACCTGATGCCTATGAGAGACTCATTCTTGATGTCTTCTGTGGCTCGCAGATGCACTTCGTAAGGTTAGTTACATACAAAGATAGTGCATAATAGAAATGGTAACAAAAAATTGTATTTAATTCTTTTAACAAAATACTATCTTTTTTTCAAAGTAATTTTTCTTTTGCTGGATTTTAAATTGAAAAAAAGTATGTAGCGATAATAATGTTTTTTCATTAAAATTAATCTTTAGAATAATATCTTCACAGAAAATGAATAGGTTATTTTTATCAAATACATTATAGTGTAAACATTTTGTAATTATTCTAATTATC
The DNA here is from genome assembly GCA_947561585.1 of Caprella mutica. Lineage (NCBI taxonomy): Eukaryota > Metazoa > Arthropoda > Malacostraca > Amphipoda > Caprellidae > Caprella > Caprella mutica. The sequence goes on along the minus strand of CANNZV010001550.1, from coordinate 67,230 downwards.
AAGATTACACAAAAAATGGGTAAAAGCAAATTCATTCAGCTAGCTAAAATAGCTATTTTAAAAAAATGTGAATTTCTTTTTCAATACTCACTAACTTTTTCCTATCATTTAATACATTAAAAAAAATTTATTTGATTTATCAATCATTTCGTAATTTTGTTCTTTAATTTATTTTTCCATTACAGGAACGATGAGTTGGCAGAAGCCTGGAGAATCTTCACCCCTCTCCTCCACAAAATAGATGAGGGTAAGACCAAGCCCATAGCCTACAAGTACGGCTCTAGGGGCCCTGTGGAGGCTGATGAAATGCTAGCAAAGAACAACTTCAAATACTACGGCTCTTATAAGTGGAAGGACCCAACCCAAGCCAACTTGTAATGATTTGATGCCGGAACAAGTGAACCCTATTTATGAATGTCTATTTATTCAATAAGTAATAAGTATAAAGTAGGGTAAGTTACGAATAATCGAACAGTTCCACATTTCTGATCATAGAAGAATAATCAGTATTATTTAACTAGTTATTTCAAAGAATTAAATACATAATATGTTGAATTATATTTTTTTATTTCAAAATGTAGAACTGTTCGATATTGCGTAACTTACCTTATTGTTTACATTCCACAGAGTGCTCTAAAGTTTATAAATTAATGTTTATCGTTCCATTACTCTGTACTATTGAGAAAAATGTGCTGAAGTTATTTCTGTCTATTTTTTAAGGTTTTCCTATTTTTGCACTTTTTTTATCCAATATTCCTCAATTGTCTCGAAAGTGATATCATGTTATTGTCTTCAATGCTAGGAATTTTTTTTACAGAAGAAAATATAATTAAGTATTAAATTAGACTTTAATTTCGAAGTTATAGTTTCCCATTGATATACTATATAGATTTAAAGTTAAACCGATGTGCTGGATATATAAAGATCTATATATTGTATTGAGTATTTTAATTTACACTAAAGCGAACATTTCTACTTCAAAAAAGATAAATCACCTTAGAGCAAGAGAATAATAACCAGGGCAAAAAGGCTTCATGAACGAATCATCTCTAATTGGCTCATGGATGCAGAAAAGCTACTCCGGTGACTGCACTCACGGATGCATGAAAAAGGCGGATAAATATTACACTAACAGATTTATCCAATTGCAAAAGTTTGGGAAACATTCATTCCAGGGTACAGGCAGGCCTCGCTTTAAGTACACCTCACTTTAGTAAAAATGGTCCTTATTTCGAGTCACGATTTGAAATAAAAACTGTTCGTGGACATAGTGAACGGAGACAAATTTCTGTGATTATTTCACGGTAACTAAACAAACATCAGAATTATAATCCAGATGAGGTTATTAGAAGCAATTGGTTCAGAAATTCAACATGTCCCGTTGTAGGGTAAGTTCTGTGTTATCACACGGCTTCATATTTTCGAACACGTAAAAATCTTTATATAATAATCATTATTCAACTTTCATTTCAATTGATATCCATGAGACCAATTAGAATAAAAGTTAAATAATAATTGTAATATTTTCTGACGTGTCCGAAATTTTAGAACCAACCAATAACTTGGAACTTAGTACCTTACTACCAAAAATATTTCATAGAGCATAAAATGTCGGTTTGTTAAATGTAGCTCAATAATTATAGAAATTTAAGTATCTATTAATTACTCACCTATACTAAGTGAGAGTTAAGCTATGGATGGATTTAAAAACATTTAATAAATGCACGACTTTTAAACTTTTTCATCACAGTCACAAACATATGCTTATATACGTTTTACTCTAATAATAAATTTTGTTTCTATAACTCATAGAAAATGAGGTCTAAATCAAGGAGTGACAATTATAAATTTCTTTTTACTTTTATTCGCTTTAGTTACCGTTTGGTAACTAAAGAGAAGGATGCCTGTACTACAATTAAAACCATGTGAATAGGTAACTTTATGAAATTCCATACATTAATGACCAGAAAAAATTGCATAGCTAATATTTATGTTAAAATTAATATTCAAAACCGTACAATTAGTATCTTAGTAATTCTGATCTCTACAGTGGTAAGAAAACAGTTGCTTTTCACAAACAAATATCCCAGAAAAATGAAGTTAGGATAATCAAATCTGTTAGCAAATGAGATTACATTTCCCTACATATAATCTAGGTCTTCTTTTTACTCAGGAACAATTTAAAAACCGTAGGAACAACATTACTTAGCTGAATAGCAAGCAATTTAAAGGAAAGATTAATGCCCGTGAGAAATACTTAGCTAATAGCTACCTCACTATATATGAGCCTCTATATTATAAAGATATCGATTACAACCCATAAAATGACACCCATCTTAAAAATATTTAGCATATTTTAAACTGCTTACTATTGACTTCTTAAATATCGGCAAAGTTATTCAGATAATTTGATTAGCTGCCAAGAAATAGAACTAGGGTAAGTTACTAGTTATCGGACACTAACACATTTTCGGTCATATAAGAGAAATATATGGAATAAGTATAATGTAAATCATTATTTCAATTGGTATAGCTACATGCTACCTCCAGGTATCATGTATACCAATTAAAATAACGAGTTAAAATATTAAATTATACACTTTTTCTTCTATGATTGGAAATGTGGAACTGTCCGAAAACTCGCAACTTACCCTATTGACGTACTAAGCTTTGCTGGCGTCCAAACCCAGACGTCGCATTTGTACAGCCACATCGAAAAGGTAGTCGAAACACTCAGCCCTGTGGATAAAATAGTAAAAAGGGGTAAACAATCAATTTACCAGTTATTTAAACTCACTGATTTAATTTTCAAATGAAAAAAAAAGAGTATGGTTCGTTAATTTGATATGACATCTGATTGGGAACCGAAGGCAATATCGCAGACGTAGCTATATTAAATACAAGGGACTAGAAATAGTAGTGAAAGGAAAGTGGCTCTATGAACAAAGTCACTGAGCACCAGTAAATGACTAAGCTCCTGGATGCAGGAAAGTTACTCAATTAGTATATTGAATTAGGGAAATGAATATTAAGTTGTGATATTTAAATAAATCGTAAAACTAAATCATCTCCTTGAACAATATAATCATAACGTTATCCTTTGAAGTTTAGAGTTGTGAAATGAAAAACATGGAAAAATACTGGTGTTTAATAATTTCACTTCAACAGGGATAAAGCTAAGGGGCGTAATTTGTAAAATGTATGTACTTACATTGACTTAGCCTGTTGCCACGTGTCCCCCCAGACATAGACTCCATGTCTTCTGACTAGAACGGCGTGACAACCTGGGTATTCTTCCATAGCCTGTGAGAAAATACGATCACATTATATGCTGTATTATACCTAAAGGGAGAACTAGGCTATAAGGAAAAAATGAGTTTATTACATAATATTGTAGAACTAAGGTCTAGAATCATTACTTTTGATTTAGTATAAAATTTGATTTAGTGTAAAGGTTTTGATACTTTTTGTGCAGCACGAGTATGGAACACTAATCTGACGCTGAAGAAAAAGAACGTGATCTCATTGTTTAGATTTCCAATTAATAATAATTACCTGAAGTAGGTAAGTTTGAATAAATCCTGTTTCTACCTTTACTCGAATATATTATAGGTTAAACCTACCTAGCTGACATTCAGAGCATACAGCATACATTATCTTCACACTTAAAATTAGCAACTATATAGTAATATGGATATTGCAGTGTATTGATTATAAAAATATTTAAAACCATTAAAGAAAAGTGTCATCAAAATTTAAAGAATTGACTAGAGCAATAAAAATACTTGAAGGAAACTTTAAAAGTTTTTGATACCTAATCGGTTCTCAATTTTCTCTATTAGGTATATAGCTATAGCTACATATACATTTTTGCGATTTTCATATAAATATAACTATGAGTGATCTCGAAACTCTTATCTATGGATTCTAGAAGATCATTTTGTAAATGAAATAAAATAGGATAATTGTACACGATTTTTTGATTGAAGTAAGTGGTGGAAATGAAAGCATTATTGATCTAAATGACACACAATTTTAGAGGCAATTTCAAAACTTTTTAAGACAAGTTCAAACATGTCAAGACAAGTTCAAACATGTCAAGACAAGTTCAAACATGTCAAGACAAGTTCAAACATGTCAAGACAAGTTCAAACATGTCAAGACAAGTTCAAACATGTCAAGACAAGTTCAAACATGTCAAGACAAGTTCAAACATGTCAAGACAAGTTCAAAATGTCAAGACAAGTTCAAACATGTCAAGAAAAGTTCAATCATGTCAAGACAAGTTCAAACATGTCAAGACAAGTTCAAACATGCCAAGTCAAGTTAAAACATGTCAAGACAAGTTCAAAAATGTCAAGACAAGTTCAAACATGTCAAGAAAAGTTCAATCATGTCGAGACAAGTTCAAACATGTCAAGACAAGTTCAAACATGTCAAGACAAGTTCAAACATGCCAAGTCAAGTTCAAACATGTCAAGACGAGTTATCACGTTAACTATTTCCACAATTATAAGATAAAATTTCTTCAACCAACTAACCTTCTGCATGGAGTCTTTCAAGTCGTACTCGAAGGGAGTGTTTTCGATGATTGGAACAATTAATTTATCATCGTACCTCAGAGCCTTTCCAGTCTTGCCATCTTTGATGCCCTGCAATATATAATATATATATTTGAGGGGGATTATTAGTCCGACAATTACATCTTCCTGCTTGTTATTTCTAGTGCTTTTTGGTTAAAATAAAAATAATAATTGAATAGATATAGCTACTCAATTAATCACTAATCTAAATAATAAACCATTATCCCTTTCTTTCATTTTTATAATTTTATATTGCTATCGAAAATAGTAACTAGTATGATGCAATCCCTCATTCAATTTCATCATTTAATGCAGTTTTTTGTATCCGGCAGTTTGTTGTTATGCACACTTCTTTATTGTTTAATGACCTGGCGGAGGGGTTCGGAGGCGGCACGCCCCCCAATATACATATATTTTATGAAAATCAGCTATAAGCTACAAAAGTGTCAGATGAATTAGTTTGAAATATGAATGTTTTATATATAAAAAGTGATTGTTAATAGCTGTTTAACATGTCCCCGAGATTATAATTAAGTATCTTACTGAATTTGAATGTACACTTTAATAAGATCCCTTCTATAAATTAGTTACTAACAATCAAACTTTTGAATATTATGCCCCTATGAAACATCCTTTCAATAAAAAAAAATTCTAAGTGTTGCCACCCACCTTAATCATCTCTAGGTGGGTTGCCACAAACTCCTTTTCGAAGATGAGTGTTGCCAACAGAGCACTGGATGAGTGGGAGTGAAGTACAGCTCCTGCCCCTCGCACTGGAAAATAAAATGAATTAATTTGACATTATCATCTTTTTAGTTGCCACCTCTTCAATAAAAAACAGAAAATATTTTATACCATCATCAAAGCTATATTAGAGCTTACAAAAGCACATTCATTATTAGGAAGCTATTTAAGTCTGTCAAATTAGGTAGTAGGTAGCTAGCTAATTCAATGATATTCATTAAAAATGTATTAATAATAGCTATATTGAATATTCTAAGCCTGAGATTTATTCAGCTAATCTCAAATTTTGATGTGAAGTTTTCCAAACATAGAGATAATCTATTCTTGTGATTGACAAAACCAAAAAAATACCCAAAAAGAAAGGCTACTACTTAATTACTATGAAAAAAAATATTTATAGTGTAGCTACCTACTGTAGGGCTGTAAGTATACCATAATTAGATATTAATACAGATTTATGGTTTGGTAATCAGCCAAAGTGAAATTAATTGTTGATACCTATATCTAAAAATGGTACATATATAACGAGTACCGAAAGCGATAGTATCGCTTTCACATACAGTAAAAGTGGACTGTACGTCCACTTTTACTGTATGTGAAGACACTAAAGTTAACAATCCCTCACTCTGATAAGCAAGCAGGAAGAGGGGAGTACACTGAGATATCTTGAGAGAGTTGTTAAGAGGGGACTTGGTGACCAAACCATCGGAATCAACCTCGAACATGTCAGATGGTTGGAGTCTCTCTTTCTGAACACCAGAGGGAGCGATGTATGTAATGGAGCTGAAAAATAAATGTCTCACTTGCATAACTCATAAAATGTGACACATTGCAAGCTGGATAAATATGAGAAAAAGGATTCTCAAATTATTGATAATCTTGGTAAACTTTTTTAAATAAATTTGAATCACTTAAAGATATATTTGAACCATTTCATAAAGTTAATTTCCACTAAGTTACTGACATAGACCAGATATATAATTTAAAGGAAAACTCAAAAGTAGTTGCATAAATTATTCTCTTCTTACCCATTTTTGACTGAGATGCCTCCACCAGTGCCTGAAAACCAGCCCTTGTCATAGAACTGACGGCACAGTTCACAGATCAGTGCTGAAAAAGTAATCGGTATTTAGTTTCTATATGATATTGGGTTAAGCAATTTACTGCATTTCACTAAATAGAAAAATTTGCAATTATGCTAAAGCGATTAAAGTGACAATGATTAAAACCATCCAATGTTGCAGCAGTGACAACTGTGATTCGACAAAATATTCACATATTTTGAATAATCTCAGAAAAATTGAACTAAAAATAACGTATTTAGGTAGCTACAGGGTAACTCAAGAAGATTAACTCATGGTAAAAATTGAATTTAAATAAAACTGAAAGAATAATATGTGTATGCTTCGAAGAAATTAGTTATAAAGTATATAGTATATATAGAAACAAAGTAATATATCAATCAACTTTAAATAAGCAGGTTATCTAGCAGACAATATTTCATATATTGGCTATAATCACTTACTTCTGACATCATTTGTTTCAGTTGCCATTGCAGGCAGTTAGAAATCTAGAGAGAAAAAAAATTATTAGCTACAAATTTTTTTTCTTAAAAACAACAAAAAATTTCAGACCAGAAAAATTAAATTTCACTTGTTATTCTTAATATTTAAAACCACAAGATGACCATAACCATACCTGATTTAATTAGAAAAGTAAACCTTTTGAGAATAACTATAGCGAAATGAAGAATTTGAAACCTTTATTAGTTGTGATAAAAAAATAAAAACATAAGATCTGTAGGAAGATGAAAATAAATTTAATAAAATATATTGTATTAGTTATTCATGCATTAGTGGTAGTGTATTATTAGAATGAATTTATGTTAATTAAATGAATAGAAGAAGGATAGATTCAAGAATTAAATAAATATAATTACAGAAATAAATGTGGGTTGTTAAATTGATAAGAATGTTATCCTAAATAGAAATAGGATTAAAAATTCTTTTAAATTTGAAACTGAAGATTTCATGGATATCAAGAAACCAATCAAGACCTTGCATCATAAAAGTAACACCTTACTTTGTCCTATAAATAAACTTTCTAATTAATTTAATTTTTAGTAAGGGTTTAACAGAACCAAAGGCCACATCGCTGACGTCAAAAGAAAATTGAGTACAATGGAATGGAAGAAGCAATCAGAAAGGAAAGTGGCTCCATGAACAAAGTCACCTAAACCAGTTAGTGACAACATTTGCTCATGGGCGGAGAAAAGCTACTCCGTGAATGCAGTCACTTAACAAGGAATGTGACTAAAAGGGACACAATTACTGGTGACTGCACTCACGGATAGACAAAAATTTAGTTGATGGACAGAACCACTAAAACTGTGAATAGTGTAAAAAAATTATAAATATGGTTAAAAGAAAAAGGTACAAAATAAAGTAAACCACCTAAAAATAAAGCCAAATAGAAAAAAAATATTGTTACTTCTAATAACCTTTAAATGCAATAATATGAATATTTTGCTCAAACCAATTACCTGGTAACTTACAGCTTGAGATGAGTGAGCTTCACACATCAGGAATTATAATAATCTATTTATTTATTAGATAACACATATTTTATGTGTTATATAACACAGTTTTATAAGTTAATCCTAGTGCTGGTGAACAATTGGTAATTTCAGTATCATATTAAAATGGTCTAAAGTTCTTAATATCATTAAATAAGTTACCTCATCAAATAACAACAGTTGCCTTCAGCTTTCTAACTCTTTGAACACAAAATAACTGGGGCAGATTTCATTAAAATTCATTCATCTCTTTCCTAACCTATTTTTCTTACAACATTCAGTTTTACTTTATCCCAAAATATTTAAATGTAGTAGCTAGTCATTAGCTAGCTATTATAAAATGGTTATAATTTATTTATATGATTTTATTTTGATTATAAGGAGAAATTAAATGACAAATTTAATTTTTAAGTATCTTAAAATAACTAACTAACTACAGAGCTATCTATAAAAAACATCAATATAAATATTATTTACAAAGCTTTGGTCTCTAGTTATCCATCTATTGATATCATATATTTACCTAATTTGTACATTTTTCTAGGGGTAAAATAAGATCAACACAATATTAGCTAATTTTAGCTAATCATTCTAGCAGCTAACAAAATATTTGGTATAATAAAATAAAGTAATTCAAATAACACATATCATCATATTATTGTATATGTTACCAATCTAAAATCCTGAATGCTTCATTAAATAATCAGACTGTACAATTGTTCCAATACTTTGGCCCAGATAACTAAATTAATACTCATACAATTGGTAAAAATCTAACATGCTCTTATCCTACAATACTGCCAGCTTTCCTAAGCTCTAGCAAACCATTCACCAAATCCATGGGCAGGCTTCGAGCACGTGAAAACTCCGCAGAGTTTGAATATCTGAGCTTTGTCATAGGGTCTTTGTACAGGGCCTAAAATGAGACACAAGCATGGGAAGTTAGAGGAAATAACCTTTCTAGTTTCATGGGACATACATATACCAAATTTCAAATAAACTAAGTAGATCTTATGCAGATTTATTAAGATAGTATATATATATTTATTATTTAGGTATTCAAAGAGTAGCTACCAACATTTATAACCACTAGGATGGGTTCTAAACATTCATTTTTGTTCCATAAAAAGATCATGATTGTTGTCTTTTATTGTATCAATTGAACAGCTCTTTAATAAATTAAATTATATAAATATTTACTCACAGGTAAGCCAGATATATCAGAGTATTTTTTTGTTGGTTTGAAAGAAGGCGGAGCCTCAATACTGCTATCTGTAAATTCAATGCGGCTTTTACATGCTAAATATTTGTAAGAGAAATCATTGAATAAAGGAAATTTAAATAGCTATAATGAAGATTAAACAAAACTATCATTAGACTATACTTAATTCTCAATCCTACTTAATTTTTGATTGATTTAAGAATTAATGATTAGCTATCTGAACCGATGAAAAAAGTATATTTTATTGAAAAATAAAACTATCTTCTTCATAATTAACTCTCATCAAAAAGAGATATAAGTTCTGTAAGATATCAAAACTCACTTAATTATAAATTAATAAATATGTTTTAAGAGACAGTACGCTAGAAAGAGTTAATGTAAAAATTTAAAGATTGGTTATGAAAAGTAGCTAATTAAAAATATAAAGAAAAAAAGTAGCAGATTTAGCTATACAAGTGTTAGTATAAATTGACATAAAATTAATTTGTTTTCATCAAACCATTTGAGAACATAGCTAAAAGTAGTGTTAGTTGTTAGCAGTAAATTAACTCACAGAGTACAGCATCTTCTGGCCATTTGTAGGACTTCTCAAGAGCGGTGATTTGCTTCAGATTTCGCCAAATCTTTTTCTTGCTCCCAACCAGTGATTTGTGCTGAAAAAGATTATCTTTTAAGCCTGCACACACTGTATTGAGGAGTAACTATGGGGATAATCATGCATATTCATAACCTAATATATTATGATCTGTTAAAGGACAAGTGAATAGTTCATATAGCTAGAATAATATTTACCTCAAAATTAGGATTTTTGAAGGATAGAATATTCTTCTTATCTTCAGAGACTTCACTATCTTCCATTCTAACTATTTTAATAGCTACAGAAATTCTGAAAATTAAACCATTTTTTATAATCTATTAATATTTCTCAAGTAAAATTTACAGCAGACAAATCTTATATAAATTTGATTAATTTACCTGGATTATTAATAGAAATATTGGAATTGAATCAAGAATTTTCTTGACTATCAATTGTTTTTCTCAAATATTGGAATAGAGGTCAAATATATATAAACTCTAACATAGTCTTGAGGAAGATAATACATATTTTGCAAAAGCATCTATTGACAAAAAAAAAAATAGATCAACTAATTATGATAATAGAATCAATTGAGAGATTATAGATACATTTTCAAGAATTTTGGATTGTTAATATTTGCACTGATTCAGTAACATACTTTAACTGTACTAGGATGTAGGATGCAGACAAGTCGGTGGAATTTACCTATTACCATGAAACCAGATAATAATGCATATCCTTTCTTACCATTTTATTGGCAAGTTAAGGGGACTGTATCATCTAACATCTGCCTAGTAGTTTCCAGGATTATGTGTGAAAATATCAGAGGTCAAAACAACACACAAATATTATTTTTCACAATTTAAAAAAAAAAATTGGCTCTCCTAAAAAATTAATCTTCCGCACTAATCAGTCTGCAAAAGATGCATGAAGTTTATATGGTGACTATTGAGGCTTTGAAATTAGTCTCCTGAATTATCTGGTGACAATTTCCAAATTAATTCCTATGTTTTATAATAAAACAGTTTACATTCAATTATGTAAATATTGGAGAGTATTTTGGGATTCATTTTTGGACATTTTTTAGAAATTTGAAAATCCTTGGAGACAATTTGTCCCAAAAATTAAACATCTGGAGACTGATTGTGCAATGTGCATGATTTGCAGGCTCCAGACTGGCATGCTATAAAGTATCTTAGTAAAAGCCAACCAATTGATTGGCTTACATTTAAAATGGTCAAAACTCAGATATATGTAATTGGCTTAAAATTTTTAATTAATTCCATGTAAATTTTGTCTTGAAATTTTAAAAAATGAGCCAAAATTGGATTGGCTCAAAATTTTGTGAAATTATGGCTGAAAATTAACTTACAATTTTCCATCCTCGGAAACATTGATTGGAAATTAATAGACTAATGGTAAGTTGGTAACAAAGGAATTAATTCAAAATCTTCTGCAGCTAAATTAAATTATTAATTGCAACATAGCCAATAGTCAGTTAGTCTTAGAAATAGTCTGATAGATTGTTATTTGTAGCCCAAGACTTTTTTTCAAGACAAATTTGAGTCCAATTTCCAGTCTGCAAAATTATTGATGGCTTGAAGTTTCCTAAATTTCTGAATTATCTGGTGATAATTTTCTAATAAATCTAATTAATTCCTATGATTACAGTTTACATGTTATTATTGGAGAGTATTTTGAGATTGTTGGCCATTTTGGAGAGAAATTGTAAAATATTTGAAGAGAATTTAGAAATTGCAGTTGCCTCAAAAATCAAATATCTGGAGACTGATTGTGCATGCTTTGCAGTTTGCAGACTGGTCCAATTTTAGGAATTTTTAATTTTATATCTCCCACAGAGATATAAAATTCCTAAAAACTAAAATTGGACTCCTATTTGTTTTGGATTTGGAAAAATGTTCCATTTGAAATTACAATCTATTTCTGGCACAGGGTAGCTAATTTGGTAAAGACCTGAAATGTGCCCTGAAATGAACTGAAAACATATAAAACACCTGCCATTTAAATACTACTGCATCCAGTCTGAAAAGTACAGCAGGATTTGTGGATTAATCCTGCACCCAGGTCATATATAATTCCTATGTTCCCATGTTATTTGCTGTACCCAAATCCCTATTTCTGTAAATAATCCTAGCCCCCTGGGTCTGAGGAGACCTTCTTTTCAGACTGGTGTCAGTATCAGTTAACAAACATGTCTTTTATCAAGAAAGAGTCCTTGGTAAGTTGTTAACATTCCCTGAGGCTGACAGTTTTTCTGAAATTTATCCACCAGTTTTTGAAAAATCATGCCCTGAACCCACTCTGGAAAATACCTTTGGGTCTTGGCTAACAGATAAATTTTAGAGGCTAAATCAAAATACTGCGGATTATACAGTTCCCATTAATTCATTACTGTTTTTTAAGGTTTGCTAAACTCCAACAGAGAGATTAATCCATCAGAAAAGACCACTTTTTCCAGAGTGGCCCTGAACAGACTGTACCAGTTTTGGTATAAAAACAAAAAAGGGTTGAAAACCTAGGAGGAAATTTAGGATTATTCACGCAGAAAATATTAAAAATGTCCTATATTTTGCAAACTGGCCAGCCAGTCTGTATTTGGTGCACAAAATTCCACTGACTTTTTCTAAAAGCTGAAAAAATCCACCATAAATTTCCAGTAATTTGGCTGATCCACCAACATTTTACCCATTTTCCACCAAAAATTAATGGTAACATAGGAATAAATAGCTAAAAATCCATCGACTTTTTCTGTGCGAACAATCCTTAATTTCCTCCTATGTTTACATGTATTTTACTGAGAACAGAAGCCAAAATAGAAGATTTCTTGGAGATAAGTTTACCAGTTCCTGCAGTCCACTCTGCCCTCTGGAAAACACCTTAGGCAAACAGATGAATTTTATGGGCTAAATGCCTAAATGCTGCGGATTATACAGTTTCCATTAATTTATTTGCTAAACTCCAACAGAGTAATTAACCCATCAGAAGAGACTACTTTTTAAGTTTTTCCAGAGTGGCCTGCAGTCTGGGGTGGAATTTACCATGAAATACAGTCTGGCTGGCAGTTCCTGAAGTCTGGTCATCCTCCAGCTCTCCACAATCCAACACAAAGTGCAACCCAGACTGCAGGAACCGAACTGGTAAAGTGTTCTCCAGGAAATTCTCTATTTTGACTTCTGTTCTCAGTAAAATTATCCTAAAATACATGTAAATATAGGAGGAAATTATGGATTGTTCTCACAGAAAATGTCAAAAATGTCCCATATTCTGCAGACTGGAGTGCAACAAATCCTCCACCTGTCCTACCTCTCCACATATCAAGCATCTCTCTTCATCCCTGTCCGGGTTATCCGGTGACTAATAAGGGCTTGAAATTAGTCTCCTGAACCTGAAACATCAATAATCGGCCCAGTCTGCAGAATATAGAACATTTTTCCAAGACTCTCTGCGGGAGTTTTTGATTGAATTTTAGAAAATTTGAGATCTCTGCGGGAGATCTTGAATTAATTCCTATGTTACCATTAATTTAGCTGCGGGAGATTTAGAATTACCATGTTTCCAAGTATGGACAAAGTCGCCAGTATACTGGCGACTTTTGAGGGGTGAAATAAGCTTAGAAACCTGTAAATAACAAGTAAATCACTCCTAGATACTAGATAGTCTCAAGAGATGCACATGCATCAGACATGATGCATAAGGATGTTTTTAAGTGTAAAATCTTCACTAGGATGTGACTGGATGTCCTATTTCTTCTTTGAAGTATCTTAAATGTGGCGACCTTGATCCATTTTCTTACCAGACTGGCGACTTTCCTGCCACACCTTGAAACATAGTTGAATTAATTCCTATTTTCCTATGTTACCCAAGTTAGTAGTTACCATTAATTTAGCTGCGGGAGATTCTCAATCTGCTGCCGAGAGTCAGCGAATAACTGTCTCCCAAATTGAAATCTCTGCAGGAGAAAAGACACATTCTGTCAAGTAATAAAGTATGTCCAAACTCGCCATTGGCCCATTTTAATGGCGAGTTTATGACAGTTATTTTGAGCCCTTCAATTGCAAATGGCCAGTCTGTAGAATGTGTCTCTTCTCCCGCAGAGACTTTAATTTGAGAGAGAGCTACTCTCTGTCACTCCAGTCTGTATTTCGTGGTAAATTCCACCGACATGTCGGTGGAATTTTTTCCCCTATGAAAATAATATTCTGGCAAAGTCGGTGGATTTTTAACTATTTATTCCAATGTTACCATTAATTTTCAGTGGATAAATTGGGAAAATGTTGGTGGATCAGTCAAATTAAGGGAAATTTATGGTGGATTTTTTCAGCATTTTGAAAAAGTCAGTGGGATTTGGTGCACCAAATACAGACTGGCTGTCACTCTGACTCTCAGCAGAAGATTCAGAATCTCTTGCAGCTAAATTAATGGTAACATAGGAATTAATTCAAAATCTCCCGCAGCTAAATTAATGGTAACATAGGAATTAATTAAATATCTCCCGCAGAGATCTCAAATTTCTAAAATTCAATCAAAAACTCCCGCAGAGAGTCTTGGAAAAATGTTCCATATTCTGCAGACTGGGCAAATGGCGAGTTTTATCTATTTTTCTCCCAGTCTGCAGAATATGGAACATTTTTTAAAGACTCTCTGCGGGAGTTTTGGACTGAATTTTAGAAATTTGAGATCTCTGCGGGAAATTTAGAATTAATTCCTATGTTACCATTAATTTAGCTGCGGGAGATTCTGAATCTGCTGCTGAGAGTCAGAGAATAACTCTCTCCCAGTCTGCAGAAACTGGTAAAGTGTTCATAGAGATCCTTATTCTGTTTGTAGCAAAATCAATATAAATATAGGGATTAATTCAGAATTTCAGAAGTGTTTGTAGCAAAATTAATGTAAATATAGGAATTAATTTAAAATTGTTCGGAGAGAATATCCCAAATATCTCACATATTCTGCAGACTGGACTCTCTCAAATTAAAATCTCTGCGGGAGAAAAGACACATTCTGCAGACTGGTTTTTCTCCTATGCTACAATGTTATTTTGGAGAGAAATAATGATAATTTGATCATTTTGGAGAGAATTTGTTGAAATTTGGAGAGAGCTTGAGAGACAAATGGTGAGTTTATGGGACATACTATTTTACTTGGACATTCTGCAGACTTGAAATATGAAATATTCGGCTACAAATTTCGGATTTCCTAATTAATTCCTATGTATACATGCAGCCCGGTGCAGGAGAGTATTTTGAGTTTTTTGGCCATTTTGGAGAGAAATTTGTAAATCTTTCTTTGGAGAGAAATTGCTCCTAAAATGAAATATCTGGAGACTGATTGTGCATGCTTTACAGACTGGGCTGGCCGTGGCGTAAGCGCCAGTCTGCAGAATGTGTCTCTCCAGTCTGCAGAATATGCGAGATATTTGGGATATTCTCTCCGAACAATTTTGAATTAATTCCTATATTTACATTAATTTTGCTACGAACACTTTTGAATTAATCCCTATATTTACATTAATTTTGCTACGAACAAAATAAGAGATCTCTACGAACACTTTACCAGTTTCTGCAGACTGGGTGTCTCTTCTCCCGCAGAGACTTTTATTTGAGAGTGAGCTATTCTCTGACTCTCAGCAGCAGATTCAGAATCTCCCGCAGCTAAATTAATGGTAACATAGGAATTAATTCAAAATCTCCCGCAGCTGAATTAATGGAAACATAGGAATTAATTCAAGATCTCCCGCAGAGATCTCCAATTTCTAAAATTTCAATCAAAAACTCCCGCAGAGAGTCTTGGAAAAATGTTCCATATTCTGCAGACTGGGCGTAAGGCGTTGGCCGCGTTGCTAGTTTCAAGTTTGCTACTAAATATTCTGAATCAATAGGTATAGGACAAATTTGACATAAGTTTAATTTTGATTATATTGCCACTTTAAAGCTATAGTATTGTATAACTTTTCAGTTTTTCTTCTTGTCTTGAATTTGGGAAACTTCTGAAACGATATGATAAGATTAAGATCCATCCACAGAACTGTTATCTATTAAAAGAACTTACTTACTTTCCAGTGTAAAGATGAATTGCGATGACAGCAGCTTCATCTGGATCTCAGTCAGATACTCAGGTGTTCAGATTGCCTCAAACCTTCTGTTGTCTCTCAAGTATTTGCCCAAAGCTTTGACAATCTTCTTGTTTGTATCTTCATCATAGTCTCCTCCACCAAGAACTAGTTTCAGTGTCAATGGATTAATTTTTCTGGTTGTCATCACTATGTCTGTGAACAGTTGGCCTCTCTCTGCTGCATGTCGTTGGCATCTGAGTAACAAGTGCTCAATAGTTTCCTCCTGGCTACAGTAAGGGCACGAAGCTGCATCACTCAAATTAAATCGGAATAGGCATCCGTTCAAACCAACATGGCCGAGTCTCAGTCTGAATATTTTGGAATCGAGATATCTGTTCCCGGTATCCACAGGTGTGGTACTTCGGAAGTTACCATTGATGCTTCTCTGGAACAGACCCTTGCCTTTGCTTGTGCAGTCCTCATTCCATTGTTTCTCCCATCTGGAGTAGAAGCCTTGTTTCAGAATAGCTAACAATTCTTCCTTGTGAAGCTTAAATAAGACACTTCTGTCACCGGAGTGACCTAGGTTTGCAACCTTGTCTGCTCCTTCATTGCCACTAATTCCCACATGAGCTTTCACCCAATGGAGATGGGCATTTCTAGATTTGTTCAATTCTGACAAAAGATTTCTTATCTGATCTGCTGTTGCAGCATAACTTCGTTTGTTGTTTTGCAAAATCTGCAGAACTGTTTTTGAATCCGTGAATATGACACAGTCTCCCTGTATTTGGTGTTTAATGTATATCAATGTCATCAAGATAGCAAACATTTCTGCTGCTACTACAGTATGGTGAGGATCAAGTTTCCAGGAGATAGCCAATTTCTTGGCAGGAAAGAACAGTCCTGCAGCAACAGAGTCCTCACCATCAGTTAGTTTGGATCCATCAGTGTACAAGTGAGTGTAGCTATCATAGTGTATCAGGAGATGGTCAGTGAAAGCCTCTTCTGTCATATCCACTTCTGGATCCAACACAATTTTTGAGCAGATAGAGGAGGAGGGACTTAAACTAGATACGTTTGCTGTGGGATTTCTTTTCATTTCAGGTAACTTGAAGCTATTCAGTAGATTTTCATTTGAACGTTGAAAGATGCTTCTAGGTTTAGAGGACAGAAGTTCATTTGTCTTAACAAAATGATCAGGATTATACATCATTTTGACATATTTCTTTACACCAATGTATTCAAAGTAGAGCTTCAGAGGGGGGATGTTGCACTCTGCTTCCAAAGAGAGGACGGGAGAGCTTTTTCTTGCACCCAACATTAGTCTGAGGCATGCATTTTGTATCTTATTCAGGTAATTTAAATTAGTATTGCTTGTGTATTGGAATGCAGAGCTGCAATAGCTGAGTTTTGATCGTATGTAGGCTATGTAAAAACGTCTTAAAACCACATATGATGCACCGTATTTCGTTGAGGACAAGGCCCTCATAACTCCAATTCTCCTTGTGCAGTCTGATACGAGGTATTTGATGTGTGCCCCCCAAGTTAGATAGGGAGCATCAAATATAACCCCCAATAGTCTCTGTTCTTTGACAAGTTCTACAGATTCATTCTCAATAGTGACAGCTGGTTTAGGGATTCTCTTGCGAGTGAAGAATTGCATTCTTGTTTTACTAGGGTTTATTTTGAATTTCCACTCACCAAACCATTCACACAGCTTGTTTAGATACTGTTGCAGGGAGTTCTGGATACTTACATTGTCAGGTCCAGAGCAGGTGACAGTAATGTCATCTGCAAATACATAAATGGTTATGTCATTTTCTGTTGGAATGTCACTCATCATTACATTAAACAGCAGGGGACTCAGTACTGCTCCTTGAGGCACTCCAACATCTGAGTCTGTTTTCTGAGACATAGCTCCATGTAGAACCACAGATTGGGTTCTGGAATCTAGATGACTGATAATCCATTTCAATAAGTTACCACAGATGGACATATTTTTCAACTTATATACAAGTCCATGTCTCCAAACTGTGTCAAATGCACCTTTCAGATCGATGTAAACCACTCCACAGCACTTCTTGGATTTTATATCTGTCTGGATCTGTTGACTTAGTTCCAGTACTATGTCTTCAGTGCTTCTTCCAGGTCTGAAACCATATTGTGAAGGGCTCAGCAGTTTTTCTCTCTCAAGATGATATTCTAGTCTTGCTTTAATTATTCTCTCAAGAAGCTTGCCTAGACAAGGAAGGAGGGAGATGGGCCTATATGAGGTGCATAGCTGTCTTGGTTTTTGGGGCTTCAAGATTAACACTATATAGCCATATTTCCAGTCATCCGGCATATCTCCGGTAGAAAGGCTTTGGTTAAATATGTTCAGTAATTCGGTCTTATATTCAGGGTGACTTATTTTGATCATCTTATTTGTGATTTTATCATGGCCAGGTGCCTTATCTTTCAGTAGATTTAATTGTGCTGTAAATTCTTCAATTGTAATTGGAGAAAAATTTGTTCCAACAATGTTACTCAAATATTCATCAATGTCTTTAGTGAAAATATTTTCATTGGAGTTGTTCTGATATTGTTGTTTTAAGTGTGTACTCATTAGTTCAGCCTTATCAATAGGATCTAAGATGGGAACTCCATTTGCATCCTCTAGTGGAAAGGTTGGTGGTGAATAGGTAGATTTGAAAGCCTTTATTTTCTTCCAAATTATGCTCTGAGGTGTGCTGTGGGTAAGAGTAGAAATGTAGTCTTGCATTGATTTCTTTTTGTTGCTTTTTATGATATATCTAGCTCTAGCTGTTAATCTTTTGTATTCAATTATGTTTTCTATAATGGGGTGGTTTTGCATTTTTTTGTGAGCTTTACGGCGGGCAGCCACTGCGGAGCTGCATTCTTCAGACCACCAAGGCGTGAGTTTTTTCCGTTTCTCCATACTTGATGAAGGGGCACCAAATGATTCTACTCCGCTTTGTAGAAATCTACTTGTAAAGTCTGATACCAATGACTCAACACTAAGCGGCTGTACAAGAACAGATGGTATATGATGAGCACTGAAGGTTTTAGCGCCAGTATTATTAACTTTGAATCCTGACACTCTATTCCATGTGTATTTGTAAGGAGAAACCTCAATTACCGCTTCAAGCAGTAAATGGTCGCTACCCATATCTGAATGGGGTGAGATGCTGATCATTGGAGAGATATTGGGTGATGAGAGACACAAATCTAGACAGGATTGGTTGCCAGTTCTTCTATCAAAGTATGTGTACATGTCGATGGGATTGATCAGACATATTGAGTTATCTAATAATAAAGATTCAATTGATTTGCCAGTAGTATTTGATCTATTGCAGTTAGAATTCAGGATGGGAGAGTGAGCATTGAAATCACCCACAAAGATAAAATTAGGCTCCATCTGAGTTACATAGTGGTTTAGTTCATCTGTAGAAATTGACATTTGGGGATTATAGATGTTAGCTATACAGAGTGGCATGGATTGTTTTATTTGAAGTTTGATTGCATGTATTTCTAAAGAACCATTGTTAAAGGGAACAAGAGGTAAATTTTGATATTGAATGTTCTTTTTTATGATAATACCCAGCCCTCCACCTGCAGCACCTCGATGACACCACTCAGAACTGTAGTTGAAGAATCTGGGTATATACTTTTGGTTCAGCCATGTTTCACAAAGACAAATGATGTCTGGATCATTGACTTGTATATGTTTCTTTAGTTCAGCTATTTTATTGTTCAGGCTATTGCAGTTTAACATATGGATCCTAAGCTGTTCAGTATTATTTGTATATAAGCTGGTCATTGTAACTTTTGTGCTTTAGGGCCTTTTTGCTTTTTAGGTTTCCCTTTCTTTTTGCCTCTCGATCTAGTGACTCTTGCTTCTCCTACATTGTTATTTTCGTCACCTCTTTTAACTATTGTCTTTTCAACAGTCATCCATATATTACTCTGATCACTTATAGATGAATCTGTATCACTTACTACCCCAGAGGGGTCCACATCTGTTGAGTCACCATCAACATCTCTCCCCTGTGATACCTTTCGCTTTTTGGTTTGACTAGAATTGGTTGCTTTTGTAGTTTCTTTGTGATTCTTGTTTTTCTCTTTCATTAATGTGATTCCAAAATTGTTTTGAATAGCATTGTCTGCCAGATTCAGGATTGCGGTTTTACCCTCACTTGATGTATTTATTTTCAGTATGTCTACAATAAAGTTTCTAAGTTGTAAAAAGAAGTTTTCATGAGTAAGTTGACAGTTATGAACTGACTTGGAAGGAAAGGGTTCATCTGTCTGAGTTTCCTTATTCTTCATCATGGGTGGTAATTCTTGTTGGCTATGATTGTCGTTTCCTTGAGGTTTCTGGACAGCATTTGCATATGTTTGTGATGGTCTATTGTTTGCATTAAATGGTATTGCTTCAGATGTTGAAGGAACAGGTAATTGGGGAAAAATTTTGTTGTTGGTGAGAGTTCCTCTTTTTAATAAGGAACTTCTAGCTGTTTTGTAGTCTGTCTGATTCAGTGCTCTAATCTTTTCTATTTCCTTAGCATTGCGAAGAATGGAACAGGAATTGGAGTTAGCTGCATGTGGTTCTTTACAATTTACACAGAATCTAGAATTGGAAGTACAGGCATTCTTCTCATGTGGATCACCACAAAGCATACAGCGTGGTGCCTTAGCAGTGCAACTCTTGCTAGTATGACCCAGGCGTTGGCACCTGTAGCATTGCATAGGTTCAGGAATAAATCTTCTTACCTTGAATCTTATTCTCATTACAGTCAAGACTTCAGGTAACTTAGAGGATTTGAAGGTCAATTTAACAGCGTTTGAATCCACCCACTTGTTTTGTTCTTTTCTTTTGAGGCGATCAATTCTAGTGATACAGCAGTCATTGACATCATTGATCTCTTGACGTAACAAGTCTAGATTGATATCAGCTGACATAGGTCCAATAACTCCATATATGAATAGATCCGCGTTTGGAACATAACAATTAATTTCAAATTCGCCCAACATTGTTAATGAAGTCAGTGAAGAGATCTGAATATCAGTGAGAGATGAAGTGCTTTCTATTGCAATTAGATTTTTCTTTAAGTTAGTTCTGATGTCTTTAATGATCAATGAATTGAATAAACTGTTTGTAATGAGCTTGTTAATTTGCATAGGGTTAGTCAATATACTTTTAGAAGAGGACTTAAATTGTATCAGAATCACATTTTTCTTGCCTAAGCTCTCCAATGTACGATTTGTAGGGGGCAGTGGGTGTTTGCCAGGTAGTACAGCATCAGAGACAGAGTTAGACAAACTGGAATTTAGGTTGCTGGTAGATTGGGATACATTGGAGTGTGGTTCCTGATTTAAACTAGGTAACAGTGGCAAGTTTAGCAGCAGATCTGATGATCCATCGGCATTTGTGCCATTGCCAAGAGTTGGGTGGCTGATATTCTCTAGTTCTTCAGTAGGATGAGTAGCAGGAGACCTCTGTGCACATGTCAATTCTTTGAAGTAGGAATTTTGGGTCTGATGGATTTCATCAACTTCAAGTTCTGAATTTTCAGCTTCAGATATCGACACTAAACTGATGTTTGTTTCACTAATAAATTGTGATTCAGGTACAAGGTCATTTTCCATTACGTTTGTTGGATCAATTTGTAGATTTTCAGTATCTTTATCAAGTTCAGGGGCAGTCAAGGACAAGCCCCTTAAGTTTTTGTCCGCCATAATGGCGGCCACTGATTAACCTCCGGTGATTGATAGATTGCACTTTAACTCACTGATTTTATAGTATGCTGGAACTGCCTTTACGCTTTCAAATTCACAAATTTGATCGGACGCTAAACTCGCAAGATGTGGTACAGAGAACTATAACCTCATTCAATCACAGCTCAAACGACCCTATTAAAAGAGCCGCGTGGCAGTCTTCAAGCGACAAATACTGAGATGCGGATTTCTTCGAACTGGTGTTGCCTGCCACTTGATGAGATGCTATGAACTTCTTCTTCTTCTTTGCAGGGTTTTCTTGGAGATTGGACTGCAGTCATCCGCTGTCCACGACTCCTGAGTTACTTTCAATAAAGATATTTAAATAATTTATCGATGGTCCATTTTTAATCTCACATATAACTAAATTTTCTCAATATAATGCCCACTGTTAGTCATAGACTCATAGAGCAGCGTTAGACTAATTGGGAATTGTGATTGGACCAAAAGGCATCAATTGTGCTCAATATTGAGACTCTTACAGAGGGTCCAAGCTCCCGATGCTTTACACTGCCTAGTCATATAAAGATATGAATCGATCATAGACACATGGAAGAACATATACCTATTGGGGGTGCATAATCTTAACAAGATCCCATTTAGGAAAACCGTATGTTTGGACTAAAAAGCCATGATATAAGGAACTTGCGTTTTATATAACAGACCTTACTAATGTCTAACAGTCTTTCAATAATGAATAAAAAAGGCAGTCGTCGATTGGTTCAATTCATTCATTAAAAGCTATACAATCTTAGTTAAAGGTCCCCTCCAAGCAAATTTATTATTGCTTAAATCAACGAGGTTAATGTTTCTTATCATTTTACTGCAAACCCCATAAAATTTGATGGCATATTTTTAATTTTATATGCTTTTAAAGATTTTTATAATCCAAACTCTACCAAACCTACTTTACTTCCGACTTTCTAATTTTCAGTCTGAAGAAGAATAATGTACACAATTTGTTTCAGTTGTTTGGTTTATTAAATCTATTTATTATTCGTTTAAATGTTTAAATTTGGATAAACTTATTTTAGAAACGTTTATATACTTTTAGAAATAATTAATATCTTAAAAGAAGGCCAAAATCGCATTGTTTGTTTAAAAATCTCAATTTGAAATCAAAACAAAGAGTGTACAATCTTCTTCCTCAGCGTCAGGTTGGAAATTCGCTTGATTGTTGCTCACAGCTAGAGTATTAAAAAACTTTAAAAGCAAATAATAAAATATATATAGTTTGTATACTGAACCGAATTGCATGTGGTTTGCGGAATAATAATCGTAGACCTTAGTTCTATAATAAAATGTATTAAACTCATTTTTCCCCGGAGCCTGGAGAGGACTTTTATCATCTGCAAATCACAGGCAACCAGCAGGGTTCATGTGATAGGATTTAACAATTCAAAAGTTGATATCCTTTACCCCGTACACGGGGCAAAACGGTTTTTAACACTTTTTGGGAAAACTGTAGTAAAAAAAAAAATATGAATTATTAGTTCTTTAACAGTTTACCATGTAATGCCCCATTTTTTGTGAATCAATCAATCAATCAATCAATTATCTAGGTTCAATAGTATTGGATATACTATGGAAAGAGCTTAGGGGTTGCCGCACTGCCCCATGCTACCCGATTGATTCTGATAAGCGATTATATATTATTTTGTTGTTGTTTAAATTCAATTTTGATAATCCATATAATGTTCATTTTGTAATGAGTATGTACATGTAATTGGAAATGTTTAATTAATAATTTTGAAAAATTTCTAACAATTAACTTTTGTAGATTTTTTATACTTTTTACATTTGTATATTTTTTATACTTTTTACATTTGTATATTTTTTATGTAATTTATTTTCGGCCATTTTTAAAATTAATAACTATTTAAATTTGAGGTAAAAGGGGATTGCTAGCTTTACTTTTGTCAAATCTCATTCCACAATTATTTTATATCAAAGTTAAAGCTCTTAGAACGCCCAGTCCCTGTAAACATTACCATGTTGGGCCAACGTTGGCCCAATTCAGAACGAAACTCTGGGCCAAAGCTTTCATGCCGGTCTTGGTGTATTGGGCCAGCAAAGGCACGACGTTGGCCCACCTCACGGATGTCCACCGGCCCTGAACAGTATAACCACGTATATATAAACGACTTATTGGTACCGGCAATACTTAACGTTGCCAATGTAGTGCTATAGTGTTGCATTAAGCTAGTGCTAATCCGACGTTTTGTTAACTCACTGACCCAGTTCAAGCAAATGACTTAAAAATGTCTCATGGATAACTTATAAAAGTCTTATTAATGAATTATAAACTTGTTATTAATGCATAATGTTGCCGATGTCATACAGATCTGTGCTATTTTATATTAGATGTGTATTACTCCATACAGAGCACGTGAAGACAACCGTTATATCTCACAATGTAGTAACCGTTCTATAAATACAACTTATATATTAAAATCAGGGGTATATAATATACAACAGTTACCTATTCAAACTCAAACCTATATTATTTTATCTAAGCTAATTTAAACAAATAATAATATTCTAATTTAAAATTGAATAGAAACTTTAATTCACAACCTTAATAACTATTTCAATCGTAAAAATAAGTTTTCATATTAAATATATGAATTAACTAGCGGCCAGGCTCATTTTTATGAGCGAAATAAATAAAGTGTTAAAATAAAAATTGAAGGCATAACAGGCCCCTTTTTTACCAAATTGCCAGAAACGGCTACAATTCCAAATATATACTTAGTTGAAGATTAATTTGGCTATTTGGTGTGATTAATGTTGAGATAGATCATTTGCACCTAACCTCTATGATTTTCTGGCGATAACTGCCAAATAAAACCGGTAGACCAGTATAATAAATGTACTAGAACATCAAAAAATCAATGTTTCCCTTCATTGGGCCAGTGCTGTTTAGCAACCGTTGGCCCAATATCGTTTACCATACATTGGCCCAGTGTGTAATAGCATTGGCGTGCCAACGCCCGATCGTGCCTTTACTTTGCCAACGTTGGCCCGATAGTACAATGTTATCAGGGGTAGGTACATGTTCCGGAAAAGCGTTCGTCAGTCTTCGACGAATTGTCCGCCTCCGCGACGAACTGTCTGGACACGCCTTCTTCTAACGGAAAATCTTCTATACTTTCATAATCGTTTGCTGTAAAATGATTGAATATTGTAATATTTATAAAATGATTGGTATGATTTTATCTTTAACTAATAATCACACCAGAATAAACAACTACTCGGTCTTCGTGATCGAAGTATGAGTCTCAAGAAAATTTACAAAACGTTATATGTAGATTGTACGTGTCTAGGACATCTCGTCAACAGACATTTCGTCCAACGGACATATTTTCTTCCACGGACAATCGTGCACGAATTGTTTCATTTTGCATCTTAAAGTGTTTATGGAATATATTTCATATTATTTTTCACTATTATATTATTAGCAAGGTATAGGGTGATGAAAAGTAACTTTACACTTTTTAATATTCATATTGCAAGAAAACAAATTCTACTACAAATATCAGATGAAGATGAATTTATAGACAAAATTTCGAAGTTTTCTTTTACTATATGTATGATGCAGATGAATATTTCCGCCAGAGGTACCTTGGGGATATTTAGAGATGCATTTTCAAGTCGCTTAATTCCATATTACAGTGAAATCTCATGGCCTGCTCGATATCCTAATTTAACTGCTCTTGACTTCTTCCTTTGGGGGTATCTGCAAAATCGAAAGCTTACAAAAATAGGACTGAAAATTTCAAAAAGTTGAAACTCAACATAATTGAAGAAATTAACTAAATAGCGAGGAACACATTAGAGCTACTTTTCCGCCACCCGGTATAAATATATAATAACATAATAGTTATGATAATATTTTGCATTAATTAATGAGTTATGAGTATCTGAAATATGGAACTAAAATAACATTGTATAGTGAGTAACAAGAATAAATGTGTGGATACGCACGAATTAAAGTAATTACAATAGAAGTAAATAATAATTATTATTAAATGCTTTTATTAGGAGTACGAAAATATGAGACAGTTCAACAACACGGACGTTTTTACGTTTAAATTATTAAACGTAACACTAAAAAGTACCGATATCTAGCTAATTCATTTATATCACTTATTTAGTAGTACATTACATGCATGCATATTATTAATTATGTATGCAATTTATGTAGTCACTGTTAAAAATATTCAGCCATAAAAAACATATTCTGAAGCGATATTGCTTCTAATATTGATGATTTTTGTAGCTACCGTGAATTAAACACCACTAAACAATAAACATGTCTCCGTTTTCTATATTTTACTGTAATAAAATCGAGACATGACTCGCTAATATGAAAAAAATAATAAGAATGGAGTGTAATAAATGCAGGGCCTGCCTGTATATCATTAAAAAAGTATGCAGCTTCATTATTTTAATGTTGCATAGCCAGAAGATTGCAATAAGAATTTAGGCAAAGACGATAACTTTTTAATTACCATCAACAAAGTTTGTTTTCTACTTTTATGTCGCAGAATATATATAAATAATGTATAATATAAAATATTTACACAATATAAATATAATGCAAAATTTAGCAATTCGGGAAAGATTTTGGAAAGATTAAAACATAACTTATAGTTAATTTATTCATGACTTACAATTTTAAACAACATGAAATTTAATAATGAATAACTTAATTGAAAGCAAGAGTGTGTACAATTACAATACACCAATTATATATTCTAAAATGAAGTCAAAATTAAGAAAAATTCAAAGATGTTTACATATGATAGCATGGTAAGGATAGAGAGTAAGGTAAGGATTTGTAGTAAGATAATGATACACATTATACAGTAAGGTAAGATAGATAGTATAAGGTAAGGATTTGTAGTAAGATAATGATACACATTATACAGTAAGGTAAGATAGATAGTAAGGTAAGAATTTTTTTAATCCTTTTTTTTGAAACTCACAGAATTATGATCCACGAGATGAAGATATTTTTGATGGTGAATAATTCTAATAATAGATCGATAATAATTTTTAGGTAATTTTATTTTGTAATTTTCATCTCATATACATACACTATAAAGTATACATGAATATGATAATTCCAACCAAATGTTGAGTTACCTAATTTATACAGTGAATAACATGTATATACTAATAATGAATTACAATAAACACCGATATTATAAATGAGAACCTAGAGATAAAACTTTAGATGTAAATTTAGATTAATCCGAGAGAAAGATTTCAGCTCAAAAACCGGACACTATATTTCCAATATTTTTGAACATGAATTAGAATCCAGATAGAATCCTGAAATAAATGTAGGTATTAAGTAGCCTATGTTGAGCAAGATTTGCAGAGAGGTTTTTCGCAAATGGCGAACATTTTATCAGTGCACTGTTGAGCTCTGGAAAGCGAAGCGACTTCGTTGGAACTCAAATAAGAACAAGAAGAACTGGCCTTTGCTTTGAATAGGGTATTAATCTGAAAAATAATACATAATTAAATTTTATTAGTCATAAACAGTAAATATCACTTTATCACATCCAAACTTTTCGAGTTATTGGATAATCAATATAGCGGGTACGAGCTAAGGAATATTAGAAGATTTTCTTCATTATTCATCTTCTAGGTTTTCAGTCATCATACTTATCTATCTGAACTCCTGAAGTTTTGCTAAAGTATCATTTGAAGTATAATTTAAACTTTAAAGGTCCCCTCCAAGCAAATATTTTTATCGCCTTATTCAACGAGGCTAATGTTTCTTATCATTTTGCTGCAAACCGCATAGAATTTGGTAGCATATTTTTAATTTTATATGCTTTTAAAGATTTTTAGAATCACAACTCTACAAAACCTATTTTACTTCCGACTTACTAATTTAAGAAATTTTCAGCCTGAAGAAAAAGAATGTACACCATTTGTTTTGATTTTCAGCTAGGTATTAGATTTAAAAATATCCATTTAATATTCGTGTAAAGGTATAAAATTGAATGAACTTATAATAGAAACGTTTATATAGTTTAGGAAACAATTGATATCTAAAATAATGGCCGAAAATGCATGGTTTGTTTATAAAATTCAAATTTGTAATCAAAACAAAGGGTGTACAATCTTCTTCTTGAGCATCAGATTAGTGATTCGCTCAATTGTTGCTCACAGAGTACTAAAAAACTTTAAAACAAATTATAAAATATATATTGAACCGAATCGTATGCGGTTTGCAGAATAATGATCGTAGACCTTAGTTCTATAATATTATGTTATAAACTCATTTTTTTCCCGGAGCCTGGAGAGGACCTTTAATAAATTGAATTACCCTTTTGCCATTCGTGTCTGTCCAAATTGTTTCACCAGTCACTCCTGTCCAGGCAGGAAACTTGTCTTCAAGCCCTTTAAAACAAAAATACGACACTACATACAGGGTCATCAATATTTAGCGTTGCAATTCATTTGAAATTGAATATTTTGTACTATTTCAATAAACATGAAATACTGGAGACTAGCGCTGATGGTATAGTCACCGTTCAAATGTTTGGTTTTGGATTATTAGTTAGATAAGATCAATTGATCTATTTTATTTCCTATTCTGTCTTTCAATGGAATATATACATTATTATATTCATACTGTCTTTGTTCCTGGCATCATGAATGAAAAGGATGATCTCGTCAATAGAGCTGAAGCTAATGGACTTGCTTAGGTTTTCTCTGCAGAATGTCTGAGCTTCAAACCAGTCCATTTGCGAAGTGGATGCAAGAACACACTTGTCTCCAACCAGAGAGTACGGAGTGGTGCATTCGTCAGGATTCTGGCACTTCATCGCAAATGCTGGAAACATATATTTAAAGTTTTTGAGTGTATTCAATAAATACTGTTATATCCTTCCACATATTCATTCTAAATATGATACATGTTATGTATCCAACAATGACACATACTTCTTATCCAAGCATAATATCTATTATTACTATAAAGGATAAGGATAAAGAAAGGATGACGTGCTCAGACGGTATAATGACAAAACTGAATAATGAAGTATACAATCAGACGTTGCAGAAAAGTGCACGCCACAAAAACATCAATCACATAATTTCCTTTTATAGAGTAAACATTTAAACATCAATACACAACATCCCTCCTCTCTTAAATAAAGCTTAAACAAACAACATTTAAATGGTTTCAATTAATCTACTTGGAGGTTTAATAGTTCTACAAGATCTTCTGACAGTTGTTTCATCAGCTCTATCAATGGCTACAGTTTCAGAGTTAGTTGCATTATTATTAAGATCTTGTTCATAGGAAATTGGGGAATCACTATTGTATACATTAGGAACAAAATTATTTGTAACTGTAGGCATTTCATCATGAGGAAGGTTAGAAGAGGAAGTCTCATTTTCAAAGTTATTTAACATATTATATCTAGTTTTAAGTTGATCCGAATGTCTACGCCAAAACAAACTACCAGATTCAGTGAAAACCTTTACTACATAATTTCTAGCACCTTTTACTTCTTCAATAACTCCAGGTAACCATTGTTTTCCTCTACCATAATTCTTAGCAAAAACTGCTTGTCCAGCTACAAATTTACTATCTGATCAATCAAGAGACCTAAAATTAGTTACAACACTACTTTCTTCCTCCTTTTCTTTAGCTGTTCTACAAATATCCAGAGGGGATTTGAATTTCCTACCAAATAACATTTCTGCTGGGCTTTCTTTTACCCCAGAGTGAACAGTTTTCCTATAATTATAAAGAAATCTGCACACTCTTGTATTAATAGATCCTCTTTGAAATTTTTGCATTCCTTCTTTAAAAGTTCTAACAGCTCTTTCAGCTAATCCATTTGATGCTGGATGAAAAGGAGCTGGGTTGATCAGTTTAATTCCATTTTCATCATAGAATTGTTTAATTTCAGCAGAAACAAAGTATGCAGCATTATCAGATACTACAGTGTTTGGAATGCCAAAATTTGCAAAGCTTTTCCTTAATAGCTCAATGGTGCTACTACTTGTCAAATTAGTTGTACAATGAACATCTATGAACTTAGTGTAAGAATCAACAATTATTAAGAAGTACTTATTTTCTATTGGACCACAGAAGTCAATATGAATTCTACTCCAAGGTTTTGAAGCAAAATTCCACTTTAACTTTCCTTGGGTTACATGCTTATTTCTAATGCAACATTCATTACAGCTTTTAGCCATTTCCTCAATGTCCATATAAAGACTTGGCCACCATATGTGTTGTCTGGCTTCAGCCTTCATAGCTACAATACCATTATGACATGAATGAAGCATATTAGTATCAATCAGTTCTTGCAAAGCTTCATCAACTAAAGGTTTCTGTGCTAAAGGCACTTGCCTGGCTTTGATATATTTAGGAAAATTATCCTTTTTCATGTAAAGCTTGACTTCTACACCTGTAATTGGCATGTTTTCATTAATCTTATAGTTATCAAGCAATTCATTAGGTTTCTTTCAGTTACTAACACTATTTACTCTTAATTTTTCATGTAAACATGTAAGTTTAATCTCTAGTTTCTTCATTAGATCTCTACCACAAATTTTATTACACTTTAGATCAGTAATGTAAAACCTATGGTTTACTTTAATCTTATCAAATTTAACTAATAAATCAATTTGACCTTTTACATGAATTTCATGTCCTCCATATGCTGACAAATATTTAGTAGCTGGATTAATTTTAATATTCATATCTCTGATCCAGTTTTCAGTTAATAAGGATACACAAGATCCAGAATCAATTTCTAAAGGAACATTTACATTATTGATCAGAAAATCATAGATCTCAGGTTTAACAGAATTAACAGTATTTGAATTGATCTTCAAAAGTTTGTGTTCATCACCATCATTTACACTGTGGTTGCGAAACTTGTTTTCACCCCCTAGATGGACATCTTGGTACCTAGTGTTCATCCTCGGAGACTTTCCGCATACCCTTTGAAGATGGTTTCTTACCTTTGTTGCGATAGGAGCCACTCGGACTTGCATCATTTTGCTTTTGTCGACAGACTTTCTCCATGTGACCCTTTCTTCCGCAGGTTTTAAAATCTGCATGCAGCACTGGAGTGTGGAAAACCACAATGCTTACATTTAAGTGAGTCACTTACACTTGAAATTTTTGATGTCATCTTTTGTATAAAAGAAACAGAAGATTGTTGAATACTGAGCTTCCCTCCCTCTCCCATGTGAGCTTTCTCAAGGAACAATAATCTGTCAAGAAGTTTAGCAAAAGTCAGTTCTTCCAGCTTCAAATCTTCAGCAAGTAAATACTTGAAGTACGGCAACTTGTCTCTGTGATGAACAGTTGGTCACGCAATCGTGAATCAAAGGTTGCACCAAAATTGCAATCTTTGGCTAATCCTTTAAGATCAGCATTAAGTTCTTTGAGCGTCTCGTTAGCTTGTTTTCTACGTTGTTGAAACAGACATAAAATGCTGTTTAAGTAATTCGACCAGTTGATCATAAGTTTTAGTTGTAGGCCTATCAGGTGCAGTCAAATTTGCCAGAGTTCTAAACATCTTGGTATTCATGCACATAAACAGTAAATTCTTCTTTTTGGCATCCTCAGTTATTTCTTGAGTGGCTAGATGTACCTCAGAGAGAGGTAAATAAACATCAAATGTCAGTTCATATGGGTTGAACGGACCAATATTTACTGCACTGGCTGCCATGTTTAGATTTGTGGAAAATGTACCTATTTGCACACTCCCGAAAGCAGAAAATCAGAAACGTACCTTGGTACCCACACTATAGGTGTGTTTACCTTCTGGTTGATCTTGTGAGCCAATCAGGTAGCTTTAACTAGGAATCTGGTCGGTGCCCACACTAGGTGTGTTCACCAGCAAATTCAAGTCTAAACACTTAAAATCGTTGAAATAAACTGGTTTATCCTCGTCGCCATTTATTTGTTATGTATCCAACAATGACACATACTTCTTATCCAAGTATAATAACTTATATTACTACATATAAAGGATAAGGATAAAGAAAGGATGACTTGCTCAGACGGTCCAATGTCCAATGAGGTATATTTGCAGAGGTATCCTTTGCTGTCAGGTCTGCAGTCTTCTTCCTGCAACACAGATTCATGTTCCATTCATTCGTCCGCTTCAGTCATCCCACCTCTTCATTCCTCCACGTTCATCATCCTCCCTCTCGCCCTCCACATCCTCAGCACTATACCTCTCCTCTCCGCTTCACCCTGTTCTCCAAACAGAAAACATCCCATCACCTCCTCTCTATCCATCACTCTCGGTATCTGTAGCTCCACTGCCTCTCTCCTAACTTCCTCCAGCCTGTCACAATCGAGTACAAAGTGCTGCTGGTCCTCAAGCTCAAAGTCACACAGCCTGCCCTCCCTACTCTCTCCCCACCTTCTGTCGCCAAGTCTCATGCAGTTGGTTCTAGCAGCGAACCAAATTCTTGCCTCCAAGCTCCCACCATAGTCCTCCTCTCTCATCTCCAGCTTAAGCCTCCTGTATATCCTCAGACTACTCTTAGATTCCATCTCCATCTTCCATTCAGCCTCCACGACTCTGGTCACTCTTCTCTTCACTTCACTTCCGCTCATCTCCTTCAGCTCCTCCTCTCCCACCATCGCCCACTGCAAACACTTTATAGTCTCCTCCCACCACTCACTTCTTCTGTCTTCTCTGCTGCTTCCCATGATCATCCGCAGCATCCTATTATCTCCCTGCTCCACTCTTCTCGCATACTGAATACTTCCTCTGGCCACCCTGCTCCTTACTGTGCTAATGCCAACTTCACCCCTCATTCCAGCTATTGTGGCCCATTTTGGCGCTCCCAGCATTCTTCTCATGGCTGCATTCTCCTGCTTCTGATTCTCCCGTACATTCTCCACCCTCATTCTCACCACCTCCGAGCCATACAGCACTCTCGGCAACACCACTCCCTTCCAATATCCCTTACCAATCAACACTCTGTGGCAGCTCTTCTCTATTACACTGCTAGTGAGCATGCTCATCTTCTTTGCTGTCGTAACCATCTGCTCTCTCTGTCCTTTAAATAGATTCCTCTGCCCTTTCACCTTCACACCCAAATACCTCATCTCCTCAACAACCGCTATCCCTTCTACCTCCACCACTGCCTCATCTGAGTTAAAGATCATGCACTGACTCTTCCTTGCATTAATTTTCAACCCATATCTCTCCGCAACCTCAGTCAGCTTCCACAACTCCCTCTCCTGCCTCTCGCACGCTTCTCGTCAGTATCAACCCGTCGTCAGCATAGAACAGGCATGCAACACGTGTTCCTCCAATCCACACCCAATCAATCCGTCTCCTCAGTGCCTCTATCATCTTATAGGTGAGCAACTTGAACAGAAGTGTTGATGCTGTGCATCCCTGTCTGATCCCGCTTTCCACTTCTATCTCCACATGCCTATCCTCACCCAAATCCACTCTTGTCTTATCTTCACAGTACACCCTATTGAAAACCTCCAGCACCTCCCCTGGTATCCTATACTCCTTCAGCACCTCCAGAATTGTTTCTCTCCTAACAGAGTCAAAAGTCTTCTTGAAGTCAACTGCAACAACAACCATCATCTCCTTCCTCATGTAGCTCTCCTGCATACACTCCTGTAGCACATACAAGTTGTCCACAATGTTGCTTCCTGCCGTGAATCCTGCCTGTTCATCTCTCCTCATTCCGCTCTCAAACACATGTCCCTCTATCTTCTCTCTCAGGGCTCCCATCAGTATCTTGTAGGAGACATCTGTTATGGCAATGGGCCTCATGTCTGATACAGTTGGTTTCCGTATCTTTGGCACCATTACAGTTCGTGTAGTTTTCCAACCTTCAGGGATGTGTCCCTCCTCAATCAATCTCCTGTAACTTTCCTCCAATCTTCCCAGTACCACATCACTTTCCTCCATCACCTTATACATCTCCGCCTTCATGCCGTCCAGTCCTCCTGCTTTCCCATTCTTCAGTTTCTTTATTGCCTTTCCAATGTCCTTCTTGCTTACATCGATTGCTGCCACCTTTATTCTTCGGTATGGGTCTGCCACGATCCTTGGTAATGTCCTCTGTCTATCTCTTTCCCCTTCCTCTCCCTCCATGATTCTTTTTCTTCTGAGCTCACCATTATAATTCCTCTTCTCCACCTCATTCCACATCTCTCCCATTCTATTTGGGTGTCTCCGGTAAACTCCTCCCCAGAACAAGCTCATTTCCCTCTTCATGTCTTCCTCTCCCAGCCGCTCTCCACTCTCCCTGAAGATTGCGAATTCCTTCCTATGCACCTCTTTTCCTCTCAACTTGTTAATATTCTCCCGGAGTCCTCCGCACCTTCCATTTCTTCTGATCCCACTTTCAATCTTGTCCTCATATATTTGCATCTGTTCTCTTATCAGACATGCTACCTTCATCTTCTGCTGCCTATACCTGTTCCATGCTTCCTGTTTGCCAATCTCCATCCTCCAACTCCTATGGACCTTGTTCAATCTCCTTCTTTCATAAATTCCTTTTCTTATTTCTTCATTCATCCAAGGTTGTTCCTTCCCTCCTTCTGCTCCTTCCTTTCGCTTATACTTGACTTGTAGATTCTCCTTTGCTGCCTGCCTCATAACGTCATTAATAACTTCCAAATTTCCGCCATGTCCAACACTCAACTTTTCCTCCACCTGTCTCCTGTATCTTCTTATTCTTTCAGTTGTATATCTGAAGTACTCTCTTTCATGCCATCCGTCACCCAGTCTAACCTTCACCTGTTTCTTAATTTTGAAGTAGGCCGTGATCATACAGTGGTCTGAGAAGTCCACCTCCTCTCTCTCCTCATCGATGATCATCCTGGTGAATCGTTGCTGTGCCTTTGCAACAACAACGTCTATGACACTCCTCTGCTCACCTCGCTCCCACGTGTATACACCCTCACATCTCTCATTCAGGTTCAATAGACTCAACCCCTGCCTCTCCAAGATTTCACTGACAAGTTTTCCAGTTTCATTTTCCTCCTGATACCCAATGTATCCCAGATGCCCATTGAAGACTCCCACAGAATCACCTCTCGTCCATCTGCTGTGCCCCGCTCCTCAATTTGTCCTATCTCTTCCAGGATTCTCTCATTGTATTGTCTCACTTCTGCGTCATTGCCAGTCCTCAGGTATACCATCACTATGGTCATATTCACGTCTCCCACTTTTCCCTCCATATGCAGCAAATCTCTACTCCTTCTCTCTCTCTTCTCCATAAATAAATCTTCCTTCCTGTAGATGCACATCAATCCTCCACCTCTCCTATCTTGCAGCTCCCTCATACTGTGCTCCACTACCAGCTACTCTCCAATCCTCAGATCATCCACCTTCTTCTGAGTCTCTGTCAAGCACAATATCATATTCTCACCCACCATATCCATCAGATCTACACTTTTCACCCTGCTAAGACCCTGCACATTTATTACTTTCAGACACAGTTCCTCCTCAAGCTTCTCTCCTCCTTTTGCTTTCAAAAATTTCTTTTCTTTGTCTTAGCTCCACCTCCGGCTGCTTCAAACCTTTCTCCCTCATCTTGGCCTTCCTGCCCTCCCTGTGCTGCTATCTCCTCTGCTAATTCTCGTTCTCATTATCTTCCTCATTAACCACCACTTCATCTTCATCATTATTATTTTCCTCCACTCTAATCACCCTTCCTTTTCTTATGATGAACCTTGCTCCACCTTTGCTTCTCTTTTCCTTTAATTCCATCTTCAGTTTCTTGTCTTTTTCTCTTTCCTGTATAGTCATATCTCTTGATATGAACACCCTCTCAAAATTCTTTGAGTGTCTCAGCTTACTTGCGTTCTTGAGAATGTCTCTTTTCTCCTCCTCATTACCCATTTTTACCAGCATGGGTCTTCTCTTATTTTCTGACTTCATCCCTAATCTTATTACTTTTTCTATCTTGAGATCTTTCATTCCCAATTCCTCTACAAATATTCTCCCGCAATTGTCCTCATCCTCTCTGTATCTCTCCTCTGCTTCACTGTTGGTTGATTCTATCACATTGAATAGCATTATATTCTTCTTCCTTCTCTCTCTTTCAATCTCTTACAGCTTCATACCAATTTCCTCCATCTTTCTTCCCTCCATTCCTGCATCCTTTTTTACTTGTTTTACACCTTTATTCACTATCTCCTGCTTCATACCCTCCAATTCCTGTCTGATCACCCCGCCTCTCTTCTCTCCGTCAAAGTCTTTAATCTCTTTCTTCACGTCTTCCATTTCTTGTTTCATATTTTCAAACTTTCCCATCCATATTTTCTTCATTTCATCCAAAGCCGAACTCATTTGATTTTCAATCTCAGTGCTCATTTTCTTCATTTCTTCCATTTTTCCCCTACAGTCTACCTCCAGTTTTCTAACCCTAGCGTCAATTCCTTCCACTCTTTTCTTCAGCATCTCATTCTCCTTTTTCAAACTCCTGTTCTCTTCCTCACATTCTTCTATTCTTTTCTTGATCTTGTCATTTTCCTCTTTTAGCTTGTCCACTTTACCACTGCATCTGCACCATTTAACCTTCTCGTCCATTTTACTCAGCATTTCATATTCTTTCTTAGTAAGCTTCCCGTATTCCGCATGGAACCATCTTTTGCAGAGGTCACATACCATACCATCTTCTCCCACTGTTGACTCTCTTTCTACATTCTTCACATACCTCCACGTTCTCCCACACCTTCAGCATCTCCTCGCTTTCATCACGTCCCCTCCTTCCCCGTGCCACATTCCATCCTTCAGCTCCTTTTTCTTGATCCTTTTTCTTATCTTTCTTTGTGGGCGTCCGTGCCAGGGAACTCATCCTGGTCCCCTGAATTTCACTTCCCACAACCTTGCCAGCTTCTCTATTGCACCACTATCTTCTTTTCACACCATTCACTTTAATCTATTAATCACTTAATAGCTAATGTTCATTAATTTTTATATTGCTTTAATTAACTGTCTTATTTCAATTCACAAAAGGTACGGGAATACTTGTCACGGTATAATGACAAAAACTGAATAATGAAGTATACAATCAGACGTTGCAGAAAAGTGCACGCCACAAAAACATCAATC
Source organism: Caprella mutica (assembly GCA_947561585.1). Classification (NCBI taxonomy): domain Eukaryota; kingdom Metazoa; phylum Arthropoda; class Malacostraca; order Amphipoda; family Caprellidae; genus Caprella; species Caprella mutica. Next base: position 30,574 of record CANNZV010001550.1, on the reverse strand, counting down.
ACATAGTTTCCTTTTATAGAGTAAACATTTAAACATCAATACACAACAATACATTACGAAGATCATCTACAAAATATGAATTAATAGAATGCTATGTGAAACTATTCTTCGTACTGTCAATTGGCTATATATGTACTTCGAACTCAAGTAAGAAAATTATATAAATATGACATATTTATGGCTGCCAATTTTCTAGTCAAGAAAACCAATTATTGATGTGAAAATAGCCATACCTTCAGATTTTTCTCCGCAGTTTTCCTCATCACTCCCGAACATACAGTTAGGAACACCATCGCAAATCTGATAGCGGGGTATGCATTTCTTGTCTTCTTTACACAGCGTTGGATCTTCAATATTGCACACCGCTGAAAATTACTTATAGTATTAATAATTGATTATTTTATATTTGCACGGATCCAGTTTAAAAAATTTATCAAAGGAAAGTAGGTCATTATAAAAATAGTCTAATTGCTCAAGAATGAGCACTCGTAATTGCCCATTTAGAGGTTTTCAGCATATTTTCAGCAGCTATCGAAATTCTCATGAATAATTTATAAATTGTTACTTACAAACATCAAAAAATTTCCATTTGACTCCCCCATTCTTTCTTCTCACTTCACAACTGTAGTTCCCAGCATGTTCATCCTTCATATAACTTATATAAAGGTACCTGGAAGACCCGTCTTGCTTCTGATATGTATTATCGCGGGGGTATGTATCATAAGGAATCATCCTTATTTTCACCTGAATTAAATTTTCTTTGGAGTGAAACACAATCAATTAATGATCAACTTAGCAAATATAATTCACCAAACCTCTTCGTCCGGTCCCAGATTGGAGACCTTGCACGATAGGGAATAGGATTTTCCCATTTGAGCCACGATAGTTGTTTGTACATCTTCTAATTGTCCTTGCACTTCACCTTTTAAGCAATTAGAAATTATTTAACACATGTGAACAATAATTATATAAATCAGAATCTAAATATATATATATACATATTTTCAATTAGTCTTGATTAGCTCTTAATTAGCACAATCTTCCTGATACGTTATTATTACATTTCAGTTGGCAATAGCTATAATAATTTATTGAAAATAATATTAATAACTATTTACCAGAAGTTTTTATGTGTTTATATTTATCACGTGGCAACTATGGCATGTGTTATTAAAATTATTCTAAACAAGAAAATCACAGTAAAGTGAATATCAAAATAGTTCAGATTGATCTATCCAGCAAGTATCATTTTTTCAACTTACAATCTTGCTCATCTCTCCCATTTTCGCAGTCTATTTTACCATCGCATTGATAGAAATAGTTGACACACTGACTCTCAGAGCAGCTGAACATTCCAAATAAACCACAATATCCTCCAGAATAGTTATATATATCCCTACTGTCATCACACTGGTCGCAGAAACATTCATCAGCAGTGAAACCACATTTTCCTTCTTTCCCACAGCAAGGTGTAGCACCAAATGCATCGCAAGGCTTCAGCATAATTCTATATCTGTTCCTTATTTCAGCCCCTTGAGGCTCATAGTTAATGGGATTTCCACATGTACCATCTGTAGACCATAGAAGATGTTCAGTAGACTCTGGAAAGAACAAGAGAAAATTTTAACGTTGAAGACAGATCACTCGAAGACGTATCTCAGTGAAAATTGAGACAATATTTTTCATTAGGAAACATCACGACGGCGAACGTAACACAGTAATTTGCCAACATAGAATTAGAATTGAACCATTACTTAAGTGAATAATAAGTTGTTATTTCATAACACTGTGTTTGTTATTTCACGCCAATGTCATTTATCGCCATGTTTATATTCTATAATGTTAGAGGTAAGATTTTCTATGTGAATGTGTCTTACCAAGGACACTGAATTCAATTTCCTTCTTGAACACATTTCCTTCATGACTCAGAGAACATATATAGGTTCCCTCATCTTCTTCTCTCACTCCATCAATCACCAGATAGTGTACTTGCTTTTCTTTCTCATATCGAGAATAAAATCTGGTATCGTTTGCAATAAATTTATTTTCTGATCTAGTAGATGTTTTGTTCCAACTAACCTGCAATATTGAATATATTATATATCAATCTTATCGAAACATGTCTATCATTTTTATACTATTCCACTTGTGAATCGAATTTTTGATTAGGTTATAATTCCAATATTCATAATTACTCGACTCGTGGTTCATCCAACATTTTGCTACCACTGTTTAAATGTGAGAAAAGCAAGTCATCAAATATTTATGAGGCACCTAAAATTTGGAATTCACCCGATGAAAACATTAAATCTTCATCTTCCTTTGCTAAATTAAAAATTAGTTTGAAACGTAAATTGTTAAGTTGTTGAATAGTGTTTGTTTCTTCCCAGTTATTAGATCTCGATGAACTTTTTTGTAGTTGTATTTATATAGGTTATTTTAAGTAGGTAGCCTGGTACAATAATCCTGTGTGGTTTTGGTATGAATGCGTCTTGAAGAGATTTATTGATTGTAATTTTGATTTTACTTTTTTTCTCTTATTATAATATTTCTCATAATATTTTGTAGCGTGCTGTTTTGTTTATATAGTTCTTTTTTAATTAGGTTGCCCTAAAAGCCTAGTACTTTCCCGGGCCTTATACATTCCTTAGCATGTAATAAAAGATATCTTGTGAATGAAAAGATCAGGGTGGCCCCGACCCTGTATCTTCTGTGAAAGGGTGCTATGTGTTCAATGAATAAAATAATAAAATAAATACTGTTACATCTAAATTTCTGTCGCTCCTCGTTGAAGAATTGCCAAACCCGATGACACAGGGTATTTCAATTCTTTCACCGATGACTCCTCTAGCAACACTTGGCGATGAGGGTTCTGTAGAAATTCATATTTAATTTGATTTTATGCGTTTTATATTCGGATATAGTTCAACTTTTCATCATTTATGAAAAAAATAAACCTGTTGTATAGTTTTTCCTGTAGTCAATACAAGATGAACATCGACAATAGGAAAGTGCATGACCACATTGTCCATTTGAGCCACAGCATGGATTTTGACCTTCTGCATCACATTCAGCTGGTTCTCCATTTATCAGGTGATCAGGTCCACAACGGTTTGACATTTCCCATTTCATACCCTCAGTCGATTCTATTGAATTATAGTGAAGATTTAGTTACCAATTTATTAAAATCGTTTCTCAAAAAATAATTCCTATTATATTATATTTATGTAAATACATATACTTAGAGTATTTTCAGATGCTTACCTAGTACTGAAAGCGTGATATTTTTTTCTCCAATATCACCATTTCGAAGTGTAATTTGACAAGAATAATTGCCGGCGTGAGTTTTACGCAGGTTTTTGAATTTCAATGAGCCACCAGCATCTACCTTGTATGGTTCGTGAACGGTAATGCCAGTAGTGTGACTAGAACGAATTTTAGTATTGTATGTCATGTTTCTCCACTCATATGTAACCTGGAAATATATGATTAACAAGAAAAAGGCTCAAATTTCTGAAAGTAAATTGTAAATAATAAACAAGTTAGTAGGTACTTGTTAATAAATAATAAACAAGTTAGTACTTGTTAATAAATAATAAACAAGTTAGTACTTGTTAATAAATAATAAACAAGTTAGTACTGGTCACTGTAGCAACGGCTACAGTGACCAGATTGAAACACAGAATATATACGCTGCAATTTTGAAACCAGAATATTCGAAAGCGGTGTATCATATTGTAGCATAATATCTTCGGTTATACAATAAATGTAGGGTTAATTTGGTTATTCTACATTTGGTAAAGGTGCACTTAAGCTTCGACTGAGATCGTCGAAGCTATATTCTTCCCCATCTGTTGTTTTGGTAAATATAATCAATTGAATAAAAAATGTGGTAGGCATCATACTAGTTTCATATTAGCTACTTTGTTTAAAGTTAGTTATAATTTAGCAGTCTTATCGCATATTCCTCTAGTGGTTTCTGTCAAAATAATATGTTTAAACATTGTAACTCTTATTTTATTTGAAAAAAATTGTATTCTTTTTTAAAGTAAGAGAACTCACCTAACTAATGTTATACATATTTTAATGTTAAACAATAAGTAATATATTATGCTATTAAATAAGTCAATGCAAGTATTTATATTTAATTTCCTATTTATTATATTTCAATTACCTATAGCTATATGATACATATTTTAAATATTTTAAAAAATAACAGAATAGGAAGAATAGCTTCGACGATCTTAGTCGAAGCTCAATTAAGTGCACCTTTACCCTAAATTTATTTTTGATATGAATTTGAAGACTAACCATTTCTCTCAAAGTAAATATTTTGTTGTTGCAGTACAGGGTTAGAGGCTGTCCCTCGATACCTCTGGCTACGGAAGGAAGAGTTGGATCCGGGTCAAATTTAAAACTTGATTCAGCAGCTGAAAATATTAGTATTAAATTAGCCAACTACGGGGATTGCAAATTGATGTGACTTAGAAGGTTAAAATATGATAAAAAAAATTTAGCTGAAAATATTGGTTTATTACTATAACCAGTTTGCTTTTTTCCTAGCAAGAACGCTTCATCTCTTGTAATTAAGCCTAGATCACACCGCCCGAACTTTGTTGGGGCGTTCCTTGAGCGGTGAAATAAATCCATTACCGCTCGTTACCGTTCACAAAAGTTAGTCCCCGTTAAAGCAACGCCGTATACGCTTGGCCACCGCTTATGTTCCCCTAACGCTCCGAAGGTTTTAAGCCGCACAAAACATTGCTAGCGTTGAGGAGCGGTAGTTTTCCTATACGTAAAGTTTACCATCGCCCCAACAACGCTCAGTCAAAGTTTGGCACCGCTAGATGTAAGTTCGTGGACGCCTTGTTCTGCTAGGTGCAGAAATCCTGAACAGTGCTTCGCCAGCTTTGCCCGGACGGTGATTAAACGTTGTACAAGCTTTGGTAGAGCGTTGTTAATTCATTACGAGTTTGTGTGCTCGTCAGCAAGCACAAAATGGGGAAAAATTCTAAAATACTGGCGGTGCCCATGATATAATAACTTAACAGGTATGCTCGCGCGCAAGTGCCCCCCCCCCAAACCCTCACAACCGTGCGGGAGTATTTTGTGACGTCATAGAAGTGAGTTTTTACCATGCTATTTTGTTTATATATAATGATAGATAAAATACAGCTTACTGCATACCATTTTCATGATATTCACATAAATAAATTTTAAGAGAATTACGAAACATGTCATCCTATAAAATATATTAATTCACGGTGTTATTAATTCTATTAGAATCAACTTTAATTTATGTCATATATTTTGTTGAGTCACCCCTGATAAATTTTCTCCAAGCAAGTTATTGTATTGCGTTCTTTGTTTGTTAGTTAGTTTGTCACTCACACTCGTGACTCTTTACGTACAGTTGAAATACACGTAAGAGCTGTTATTTCTTCGTTTCATTAATCCCCCCATATGTTCATAATTGCATAGCATCATGTGAATAACTTTAAAAATTCCTTGAGACTATTTATTATAGAAAACACTAATTTTGAACCAAAGGAAAAATAATTCAATTAATTAATGTTAATTTATTAATATTTATGTTTATTAAATCTTATTTAACATTTTGCTGATTGCTGAATATTACCTAATTTATACTTTCAAAATGAATTTGCTATACGAGTGACATAAATTTAATACACAATACCATCCTCTATGACGTCACGAGGGGGAGGGGCTGCGCAGAGGAAACTCATTCGTCTCTTTTGCGAGCATACCATGTAGTTATTGTATCATGGGCGGTGCCGCCATAGCGGTGCACCGCTGAAGCCAGCGTTGCTATACAGTTGACCTAACGGCAGTGAGCGTTGGTTAGCCGGTAAGGCGCTGTACGACCTCCATACCATCGTAAACCAAAGTTCATCACCGGAATGAATCACTGCTTCAACTCCTGATAAAAGTTCAACAAACTCGTGTCCGAGAATGAAACGCTTTCAACCGCCCATCAAAGTTTGAGAAACGTTTAAGGACCGTCCTGCCAATGCTGGTGAAGCAGCTGTTGTCTAGCATTTAAGAAAATCTGCATTGACCTTGCGGACCCGAACGTCCACGAACTGGCGTTTAATGGTGCCAAACTTTGATTGGGCGTTGTTGGGCTGTGGTGAACATTTTGTGCAGTTCAAAACATTCGGAGCGGTTGTAGTGAACATAAGCGATGGTCTAGCGTATACGGCGTTGCCTGAACGGTGGCGAACTTCTGGTGAACGTTAACAAGTGGTGAGATTTTTTGTCATTGCTTCAGGAACGCTCAAGCAAAGTTCCTCCGTTGTGACGAGGACCTCAATTAATGAACTTCAACTATCGATTTATATCTAAAGTTTATCAGAATTTCAGTTATATTTGATCTCCTCAGCTCCGTAGTCAAAAGTAGCATACCGCTATAACAAAGTTAAACTCCCGTCGAACCAACGCCTACACTCGTAGAATATACCGCTCTATCAACGGTCGCGTCACCATGATTGGTTTTCATAGGTGCGTGTGGTAACAAGCGTAGTCGAAATTCAGTTTATCTTCCCTCCATTCAAGGAACGCTCCAACAAAGTTCAGGCGAAATGACCTAGGCTTTAGAGATAATACAGGGTGGGGCGTAAGTTTGGAAGCAAATGAAAGTGCATATTATAATCCAACGAAAAATATATTGAATAATTTACAGTTATGTATTATTACATAAGGGTTTTAAGAATTCAAAAATCATAAATTTATTCAAAATGTCCCCCCTTGTTTTTAATAACAGCCTCAAATCTCCTCCGAACTCCTCCTACTGCGGCACGCAACTGTTCTTGTGAAATTTCCTTCCAAGATCTCTGGAGCGAACGCTTTAAATCATCCACACTGCGATGGAATTTACCACAGGCCTTTGATTCAAGAATGGACCATACCGAAAAGTATGCTCCCCAGATTAACATCTGGGGAGCAGGGAAGCCACATTTCTTTGGACCAAAACCGTGGAAGATGGTCATGGCACCAGTTTTAAGTGACATTTGCAGTATGTGAAGTCGCGCAGTCTTGCTGAAATGTCCATAGAGTGTCATTACCGAAGTGATCCTTAGCTGACTCCAACATTGGCGTCAAAATATTCTCAATATAACATTTAGCATTGATTTTGGCGCCTTGTTCCACAAAAATTAAAGGAGATCTCCAAGTTTCTGAAACGGCGGCCCAGACCATTACTGAAACAGGTTTCATGGTTCTGTGGACAGTTTTTTGGTTGTATGGGATGTCTTTGGCACTTTTACCAATTATTCTGTCATTCCTCCGGTTGTGAGCCATTTCCACTGAAAATTTTTTCGTCAGACCAAACAATTTCACCAGCCGTGCCAGACTTCAATTCTCTCAGAAGTGCTTTGCTTCTCTCCAATCTCTTTTTCTTTACAGCTTCTGACAGAGTCTGTCTCTTTTGGAGGGTGAAAGAGGGCATCTTTAGGTCTTCTTTGACAACTCTTCTCATTGTTCTGGGACTCACATTAGCTGTTTTGGCTAACAATCGTATTGACCTTTTCGGGTTCCTCCTGATCTTCTCTCGGGCACATTTTATCAGTTGTTTGGTGCGTTGTGAGCGTGGTCTACCACTTCTTGGACGATCAGTCAAGTCTCCTCTCTCATTAAAACGCTTCACACACTTCCAAATAGTCGATCTCGCTATTGAGAGAGTCTTTGAAATGACGGAATCTGACTTCTCGGCACGGTGTAGAGCAATAATGGCTTCTCTTTTGTCTGACATTTCTGAATTGACTAAATTTTTGTAAAAAATAACACTGCCACGTCATAATGTAATGTCTCTACTATATTTCATACCCTATCACCTACTTAGGAACTTATTTTTAAGAATTATATTAATGTTTGAAAAATTGCTTCCAAACTTACGCCCCACCCTGTATATTTTTTTGCCGTTATCTAGGATTGAAATTTTAAATAAATATATCTCTATTTACTGCAACAATCAGTAAATTTTAAATAAATATATCTCTATTTACTGCAACAATCTATTATCAATATCAAATTATTTGAATATTCAGAATAGATGTTATATTTCAAACAAATTAGTATCTATTCATCTTACCCTCATAGTATCTGATAAATTACTTAGTTATGTATATAGCTAATTTGGTAAACTGATTATTCTAAGTATTTAATTATTTAGCAATAATCATTCTAAAGAGAGGTTTGTGAATATAAGAGGCCTCTGATACTATATTTAAATTAATGTATCTATTTGCATTAACTGATTTCAGTGATTCTATTCATAATTAGAAAAAAATGAATGTTTCATGTTACCTTGAAGAATTACTTGAAGAAAATATGAAGTACCGTATTACCATGTTTTACTATTATTTACAGACTTACCTTGGATAAGCACCACAATTACTAAGGAGGTTGGAATGAGCATTTCGAAAACTATTAATTGTGTACGAAATATCAAATATCTGAAACTTAAGTTAATTATCAATAGCATTAATTTCTCGACCGTTTCTTTTATTTACAGTCCAATATAGCTGGAATTTTTATATCCTATAATTATGAAATTGAATTCTAAGAAACTATTGGTCATGATAGCTTCTTAGAAGGGAGGATAATAATTGATGAACTATTATAAATTAGCACATAGTTGGAATTGCATTATTTAATTAATTTAGTAGGGGTTTAACCTCTGGTTTTCAACCATAGGCCTTATAGCTTCAGTCAAAAACTTAGGTACAAGGGACTGAAAGAAGTAATTATTCGAAAGTGGCACCATGGAAAAAGTTACATACCACCGTCGGTAATAATGCTCATGGATGAAGAAAAGCTGTCACTCGCAATTATTTACCAAGGAATGTGACGATAAGGGACACGAGCACCGGTGAACGCGCTTCACTATTGGAAGAGGAAAAATGCAGTGTAGATGTGATGCTATGGTTAATGATAGCATGCTACAGATACTTGACACTTTTCTATAAAGTGTGTACTTGACCTTTTTGATCAATAGCTGTTATCAATAGAGAACTATAGCTTAAAGTACTAGTAACTATGTACTTACTCTAACAAGACAAAAACAAAAAAATAAAAATAAAGAAATAGTGTATCAAGAAATGTGTTTTTTGAGATATATATAGATATAATGGTAAAAAATAAGATATAAAGGTAAATTTGTCCTTCGACTAATCCGTATTTGTAATTTCGTTCATGGAAAATTGGGGGTTCATCAAACACTTATTCAGAGAATCCGGTTCGACAAATTAGTTTTTGGTAAATTTGGTTTCCGCAAATTCGTTTTCGGAAAATCAGCCTATACCCGTTAAAAACAATTTCCTCATTTAAATATGTTGCTTTAGATAATAGATTAAATATTTGACATGATTTCATTTCGATAAAACTGATTAATCAAGTGCAATATACACTGCTGATCAATAATGTAAGATCGTTTGAAAATTGAATAAAAAAACTAACATTTTGTAGATAGGGTTGTGAATTTTTAAACATAGGTTGCTGATAACAATCTACATAAATGTTCAAAATAAAAAACAATTGCACCATCAACTTTTTCTTAAATCTGCATTTTTATGAAATAAGGCGTTTAACACTTGATCATAAACATAAGACCATGGTGCAAAAAAGCTGAAATTAGGGTTATTTCATAGTTTTTCACTCAGTTTAAAATTAGCAGCCATAGCATAAAAGTGTCACAATGCCAAAAGCGTCTAAACTAAGTGAAGTTGAGCGTGCCAGAATCTTAGATTTCCACCAACTGGGTTTGTCACAACGGGCGATCGCTGACAAGTTGAATCGAAGCAAAACTGCAGTTAGCAACTTCTTAAAGGATCTCCAAAACTATGGAAAGGCAAAATCTACAGGTAGACCAAGAAAAATTTCCTCTGCGCTGAATAGGAGGATCAAACGTGTAGTGAAGAAGGACAGAGGACTAACTTCTAGGGAAATTAAGGAGGCTACAGGTGCGGATTGCAGCCCAATAACCATTAGACGACAGTTACGCATCAATGGGATGGTGAACAAAAAGCGTCTACAGGTGCCCCGGCTCTTACCACGCCACAAGCATGACCGTCTGAGATTCAGTCAGGATTACCAAACGTGGGACACTGGAAAATGGATGCAAGTCCTCTTCTCAGACGAAAAGAAGTTTAATCTTGATGGTCCAGATGGCTTCCAGAGGTACTGGCATGATAAAGAAATGCCTCCTGATATCTACTCTACACGGCACAGCGGTGGAGGCTCCGTGATGGTTTGGGGAGTATTTTCATCCATAGGAACGATGGAGTTGCAGATTGTTCATGGTCGTCAAACTGACGCTGGCTACATCACAATGCTCCAAAATGCTAATCTGGTGACCGAAAGACAACGGTTGTGTGGAGATGGGTGGGTTTTCCAGCAGGATAGTGCTGCAATTCATAGAGCATGCAGGACAATGAGCTTCTTAGAGGAGAGTGGTGTTCGGGTTTTGAAGCATCCCGCATGCTCCCCGGACTTGAATCCTATAGAAAACCTCTGGGGGTGGATAGCAAGGGATGTTTACAAAAATGGAAAGCAGTATGCCACTGTGGATGAGCTTCGAGAGTCCATTTTCACGAGTTGGAGCAACGTTCCCCTTACACTGCTAGAAACCCTCATTTCCAGTATGCCACAGAGAATTTTTGAAGTAATTAGAAGCAATGGAGGCAGAACTCACTATTAAAGCCAATTTTGTTGACATTTTCTTTGTTATTTGGTATTTATCCTAATTTAAGTTATGTGGTCTTATGTTTATGATCAAGTGTTAAACGCCTTATTTCATAAAAATGCAGATTTAAGAAAAAGTTGATGGTGCAATTGTTTTTTATTTGGAACATTTATGTAGATTGTTATCAGCAACCTGTATTTAAAAATTCACAACCCTATCTACAAAATGTTAGTTTTTTTATCCAATTTTCAAACGGTCTTATATTATTGATCAGCAGTGTATCTGATTTTTAGGAACTGATATAGAAATAATCAAATAGAATTACCTATACAGTCAAATTAAAAACGAAATTTAATTAATTTAGAGTAAGTATCACCAGTTGAAGACAAAGTCATCGTCACTGTCCGTTGTTATTTTGACTATTGACCAGGAAACTTTTGAAATTATATTTGTTGAGCCCTAATATATTGTATCATTTTTGCGATCGTTTCATAGAATATGTTGTTGAGTGAGTATTCCCGTGAAACAGTCAATTATTAATGGACATGTTGCTTCACATCAATACTCTTACAACAATATCAATTGAACATGGTCTCGTCTACCTATTATTTGTTGACAAAATTTTTAATGTTCACTAAAATTCAAACAGAATTTGAGGAAAATTTGATTTAGGTACTTAGTTTGTTAAAATTCTAGGAATTTTCACTTCCTTATTCAGCTTGGACATATAAATAAGTAATTTGAGTTAATTTTATTGGAATTCTTTTTCCAATACTGTAGAATTCCTCTATATTGATATCCTGGATAGTGAGCCATTGTGAATAGTAGAACACTGTGTAGTGAACTTATATCTATAGTAGAACATATTTAGATTAATTTAGTTTAAGACAAACTAATTTTTTTAAATTTCTATAAAATAATTTAGCTATATTATATGAAAGAAACACCTCTATATTAAAGTCATTGTAATGAACCATTCTCATTATTGGAGTTCTGAGATAAGGAAAACCTTGTATAATGAAATATTATTTTGTATAGTCTGCCATGAAAAGGTTAATTTTCTATTCTTCTCTTACATCCTTTATAGTGAAATAATTTCTCTACTGTGAACTATAGTTGAACTTCACTATAGGGGTGACACTGTATATTTCATTCTACAGTTATCGACTACTCCATTTTACAAATTTGAGACTTTAGATTTATTTTTATACTTCACACTATCTTAAAAACTTTCACATTCATTTAAGTTCACGCATTCACTCATAAGATGATAACGTTGGCGTGACAATCAATTAAAGAAATAAATAGTTGAAGAATTCAAAGTATTATGATAAGCTCATAACTAATAAAACACCTTAAATTATCCTAAGTGATATATGAGTGATCTTTATATTTGGAAGCCTTTCATAAGTTCTTCTCATCTGCAATCTTTTGCTCAGTCATCTATCTTCTAAATCTATATCAATTACACATAAATTAACATATATATAAGTTGCAATAATCAAAATAATGTTAATGCCAATGAAAATAATAATGCTACTGTTTAATGAATTTCAAGTCCAGAGAATTGTAAATTAGAACATTATTTATCATTACTATACACAGAATACATAAATAAATTATCTATTTAAGCACTTAAATTGAAATATTAAGGATGTAATTAAGTTCCTTCAATCATTATATTTCATCATCCACTGGAATATAAATTGTCTTCATTTTTAAGTTGAGAAGGTGACTTTTGTGAATTTGATATATTGTAAAAATGTGTACTCGCCTGACTGCATTATCTATAGAGTAATCCAATAATTAAGTAAATCTTTTTGGTTTTTATTTATTCATTGTTTAACAACAGTGTTTTATTCTCATTGCGGTATTTATTTCTTGCAGTGTTTTCTTTATTATACCTAATGCCGTAACTTCAATTATACATAGAGTCTAACTTGTCTCCCTTTCGTAATTACCAGTTTAACATATCCGCATTCTTTTCAGCGCATGAATATTATTAACTGGGAGTTAAATTACTATTCAGGAAAGGCTGAACTAAAATCTATTTCAATATAGTATATCAATCAATGGTGAATTCATTAATATGTTGCTAAACTTGATCTAGTTAATAATCTTTCCATTAGCTAAGAATAAAAAGGGCATAAGTTATGGTGACCAGACGTTTCGTAATCGGACGTTTCGTTACTGGACGTTTCGTTACCAGATTCTCTGTTCCCGGACGAACGATTTTTATATTTGGAATGTATTGCAGACTACAATTTATACCAATTTCAAACATTTTACACTTGTGCATTTACATTTAGCTGCTATACCTATCGGCTGATTCTACATCTACTTAATAATAAAGTTTAACATAGTTAATTCGTATGACAAATATCTGGTTATACATTGGTTGTAATTACAGAAATTATAATTAATATTCATTACGTAATTCCTTTGATTAGAAAAGTTATACATTAGACTCTACTGCCTACATTGTGAAAATCTTTTGTTTTTGATATCACCGAAAATGTTTTTAACAATAGGGGTTTAAATTCAATTACCAGATATTAACAATCTACTTAATAAAAATAACGTAATGAAAATAAAATTTTCGATTGTATTAGAAAAGACCGTTATTTTTGATTTTATTTTATTTTAGTAGGTGTTTAACGTCTGCTCAACCAAAGGCCATATCGCTGACGTCAAAAGGAAATTAAATACACGGGTTGGAAGAAGCAGTCAGAAAAGAAAGTGGCTCCTTGAACAAAGTCACCTACCACCGTCAGTAACAATGCTCATGGATACAGAAGAGCTACACCGCGAATTCAGTCACATACCAATGAATGTGATGAAAAGGGACACAAGCACCGGTGGCTACACTCACGGATGGAAGAGAAAAATGAAGAGAGGATAGTACATGCAGCCTACGAGTATACATAACACAAAATCTAAGACCTCGTAGCCTAAGAGCATAACCATAGCGAAATCTTCTAAAACTGCAAGCGGCGTTAAAAAATGATAAACATGGTAAAAATGAAAAAGACAACTCATAAAACATATTACAACAGTTTGGGGAACAAACGACATAACCCTCTTTCTCTTCAATTAATCATAGATAGTTTCAGTATAGATCTCTTGGAGGCAATTTAAGATTTTAATGCACTCACTTTCAATTTAAAAAATCGTGAAAATTTTGGAAACTAGACGTCCCTGTAACGAAACGCCATAATAACGACATCGTGCACGGACATTTCGTCCACGGACATCTTGTCCACGGACATTTCGTCCAACGGACATTTCGTCCAACGGACATATCGTCCAACGGACATTTCGTTCATGGAAAATTATTCGTCCACGAATTGCTTTATTTTGTATTATATTTATTATGTGCATTTAATTTATATATCATATTATTTATATATATTCTGCAATATAAAAGTATTTAACACCCTCATTTGATAGTAATTATAAATGTATGGTTTTTGCCTAAATTCTTATAGCAATGTTTTTTTCCTGTTGGCCGGCATCAGTAAAATAATAAATATGAAAACTTTTTAATGATATACAGGCAGGCCCCGCTTTTATTACAATAATCATCAATAGTAGTATTCAGATTAGCTAAGTAATTAAATGCACCATTAGTTCAGAAATAAGTATTTTATAGCAGAATATTTTTAACATTGATTACCTAAATACATACATATAATAATATGTAGGTATATAATATACTACTAAAAATATGATATAAAAATTTGATAGATATTTTTATTTTTTAGTGTTAGGTCTAATTATTTAACGTAAAAACGTCCGTGTTATTGGAATGTTTATACTTTCCGACTTATACATATATAATAATAATAATTGTTATTATTTACCTCTATTGTAATTACTTTAATTCTTACGTATTTATTCTTGTTAGGACCCTTTTCAGTTATAAATTTTAGATACTCATAATACATTAATTATGCAAAATATTAAACGAAGTAAATAACTTAAAGATACATTCAACCCGTTTAGTATATTTAATTTTATAGCAGTAATCGATAGATAAACATTTTTATGTGTTTATTCATATACGACTTAAATCACTATTATATTATTGTATATCTACATCTGCCTATTAATGTAATATAGTGAAAATAATATAAAATATGTTCCATAAACTCTTTAGAATACAAAATAAAGCCATTCGTGGATGAATTGTCCTTGGACGAAATGTCCGTTGGACGAAATGTCCGTTGGACGAAATGTCCGTTGGACGAAATGTCCGTGGACGAGATGTCCGTGGACGAAATGTCCGTGAACGAGATGTCTTAGACCCTAACGACACGTCCGGTAACAAAACGTCCTAGCACCATTACCTGTTCTTCTACAAAAAAAAAAAATTAAAAAAAAAAAAAAAAAAAAAAAATAAAGGAATGGATAATTTGATGACATAATTTATATTAAAGGCGGGTTCACAAGATCAATATTATTGAAACGAATTACTAATTGTATCAATATATTGATCGTCTGAACGGGGTACTGATGGATCAAAAGTGCTCTGAAATCTCATCAATATTTCAGCATTCATGGATTGATGGAAAGTACTATATATATTGATCGTTTAGACCTCTTCCTTAGGGAGTCAGAGCAACTACTGATGGAAATATTGATAGTACATCATTGATCGTGTGAACTCGACATATTTATCGTGTGAACGTTGCTTTACAAAGTATTCCACAAGCATTTATCCTTGTCTGACAAACTGCACAGTGCACATTTCATGTTACAGAAAAGGAAAATTCATTATTACTCTTTCTCATTTATTTTCATTAAAGAATTTTTAATTTAATAATTGTACGCCACACATTCATTGTACCTCACACATTTACTCAAAGGATAATTACCTTGGTGTGGAAATCAATTAAGATGTTGATATAAAAAGAATTCCAAAGTATATTTGTTAAATATGATTTAGGCCATGCGGCTCCTTTTAATTTTCATTCTGATTGGTTGATTCCCTGTCCACCAGATGGCGTTACAATCAATGATTCAGTCTTTTTTATGAACATGTCACCGGCCAGTTTGTCATAATTTTTATGCATTGTGCTGATAGGTCGTTAAGTGTAGGGCTGAGTTTGAGTTACGTTTTGGGGCACATGCACGAGTATGGAAGGCTAGGTGAATAGGTGCGATGTGCCTATTTCTTGGCTTGAAATTATGTGAACTTTATTATTGGCTCACCTTCTGTTTACCATACCTTCTATTAATTCTACTTTCTATTTGCTCCTACCTTTTGTTTATTCTTACTTTCTATTTATTTTGTGTGCCTACCTTCTATTTATTAATTCGCTGTGAACTTGTTTACAAGTTACTAGCTTCTCTATTCCAAATGTGGGGTACGTATCATTAGGTTTGGGGAGCGCGTTGTAACTGTTATAAATTTGGAGTTACTTGCTTGAATATATTTGTCCATTGATTCCATTTTTATGCTGGTTTTCTACGGAGTCCCTTGTATCTGGATCCGTAATTGCTTTGTTACCTAGGCTTAAATATTAAATGTGTTGTGTGCAGCAGTGTCAGTTTTAATTAGGGTCATTACATTATGATTGCGTTCATTCCGTTTTTATGTGTTTCAGGATAAACTTATTGCTCTAAGATTTTGTTCCTTGATAAATTTAAATTGTCGCCTGTTGTGCGGCGATTGAAGATTATACCCATAACTAGATAAACTGCGTCCAGTGATCGTGAGATCCGTCTTGTTTTGTTGTCGGCGTCATATACCGCTCAGGTGATTATCTGTAGGGTGCGAGATGCATAAAGATATATTGTTAGGTCGTTCTGTGCTTGTAATAGATAATTGTTTGTAGTGAATTTATTCAATTTTATCAAATAGGTTTGCTATATTAGCGTTTATCTACCTACTCCATTTCGGTGAAGATTATTGTAGTAAATGTTTGTTTTCTTATTTTCTTTGTAGTACGAGATCTCCAAATACAGTATCTCCGTAACTGACGTGTTTTGCTGCCCTCAACCTGCATTATTACTAAATAATCTACCCATAACTTATGATATACCTTAAATTATTCTAAGTTCTATATGAGTGATCTTTATATTTCAAAGTCTTTAATTATTCAGAATTATTTTAGAGAACAAGATATTAAATTTGCGGGCCCTTTAGCAGGCAATTATCCCTTTAGCAAGCAAATATTAAATTTAAATAAACTTGCAATAGTTTATGCTATTTTGAAAACAAATTATTTGTGAGATTTTTTAAAAATTTTTCTTCGAAATATTCGAAGAAAGGTTGGAATTGCAGACACTCGAGTGATACTCGCCAGCTTTTCGGACACTTTTGGTCATTGTACGGTGAATTTATCGCAAGATGGAATGATTTGTGGTGAACTTAATATGCGGTCAATTGAGGTTGGTGAACTTATCTGTAATCGTTGAAAACAAACATCCCCCACCGCTATAAATTATCTGTCAGCGCTATAAATTATCTCGTGAAGGCACAACATATTATTTCATAATTAAATAAAAATAAATTTCTAAAACGAATATTCTAAAATACACAATTTAGTTTTTTGAATAAAATCAGGAACAATTCAATGAGTGAATAATTTCATGTTTATACTGCCTCTTTTAAGACGCATTCAAATTCTTCATAAATTTTTTTCCTATACTGGGTGTCCCACAAAAATATGGCTACTCTTTTTTGTATTAATCACATCTCAAGTTCAAATAAAGATAAATATAGTCCGTTTGTCTCATATTTAGGGAAATCCTGTTTCACATTCAGATACGCAATTGAATGAACAGGAGTATGCTCACTAACATGAAATTATTGGAATATATATTTTAATTTTTTATTGTTGACCCTAATTCAATCAATATAACAGAAAATGAACCTAATTTAATTAACAAAATAAATAGACAAGAAGCTCGGACCTAATATCATGCGATTATTTAATTTGGGGATATGTCAAGAGTCTGGTATGTATGAAACACCACCTCCAACATTGTCAATACTACGACAACAGATAGAAGATAAATATCAGGAATTGTATAATGATCTAGGAATGATTCGGAGAGTAGTTAACGCTATGGTTAATCGAGGGAATATTTGTCTCGAAAGAAAAGGTGGACATGTTGAAAGATATTGAAATTTGATTTATAATTCATTTATTTTGTTAATTTATTAAGTTTATTTACTGTTCTATTGTTTGCACTGGAGTTCCGTTCTTTGAAAAATATTGAAATATAATTTTTATTATTTTATTTCAGTAATTCCTAGTCACAAAGCATGTTCTACTCTTCCTGTTCATTCAATTGATTACTATGCTCTCATTATTTATTTCATATTTACCAAAATTGTTACAGGTTACAGGTTGTTGGTCCCCCAGTATCGCTTTAATATCAGCACTAAGTTTCCATTAAAATATCTTTATTAAAAAGACTCTAAAATCAAAAAAATCTAAACTCATTATTTACAATATATACAATATTTACACATTCATTCATCTATTCTCAATTTTCTTCTTCTCCACATACACTCCAAGTATCTTCTACACTTCCTTGCCCACACTAAACCACTTCCAAACAACTGATCTTTCACACTAACACCACTCATTCCAAATTCTCTTCTCACACACTCATACCATTCACACACACACAAAAAGTGCTCCAAACTCTCTACCACTCCAAAGTCACATGCAACACAATCAACATTTCCATTCACATATCTCTCTCTCCACTTCAGCCTCAGACTATTACTCCTACATCTATACAGCAAAACAGATCCCCAGTCATTCTCATACAATCCTTCATCTCTGATCTCACTCTTACATTCATTATACAAACTAATTGTACTTTTTTGCATTCTCTCCTCATTCCACCTATCACTTTCCCATGCATACACCTTTCTCTTTATACATTCATTACTCAATCATCCAATTCATTCACTCGCACTCCCACTCTCTCTCTATACATTTTCACAGTCTCTAACCATTTACACTTGGTCCATTCACACATATCCTCATACATCATTTTCAACAATTCATTCTCACCATTCCTCACATGCTTCTCATAATTCAACTTCGCCTTCATATCTCTTGCTCTCATACTTGAAGACCCCACCTCACCCTGGAGAGTTACCAGAGGTACATATGATGGTGCCCCCAACACACACCTCCATACAGCATTCTCACATTTTTGCAGTCTCTCAATATCACTCGCATTCCAACAAAACACACTACTTCCATACAACAAACTCGGCATTACTACACTCTTCCAATACGTCTTCCCAATCAGTACTCTGTTACACGACTTGTGTATAACAGAGTACGTCATGTTACTCATCCTTATAGCTTTCATCATAACATTCTCCCTGTGCACTTTAAAAACATCCTTCCCACTTGACACTCTCACTCCTAAATACTTCACATCCTTCACCACATCCATTCCTCTTATACTTCTACTATCCATCTTCCTATTAAACACAAGCACATTACATTTACTCTTGTTCACAGTCATTCCTATCTCTGCAGTCTTACTCACAAGCACATCAATCATTCTTTCAACCTCTCTCACACTGTTCCCAAAAATCACACCATCATCCGCAAAGAACGAAGCTGGCACATACACACACTCGTTCTTAAAACCTAAACCACTCCTTTGCAAACCACTAATTATCTCATTCACTGCCATTATAAATAACTGGGGTGAGCAAGTACACCCCTGCCTAATACCATTCCACACATTCATTCTTCCCATTTTCTCTCCATTCACACTAAACTCAGTACTATCATTCTCATACACTCTCGCAAATACATCAATCATTCTGGGATCACACTTACACCTTTTCATACATTCAATCAGACTTCCTCTCCTAATACTATCAAACGCCTTAGCAAAATCCACAAACACAGCAATCAGTTCCTTCTTATCCCTCCTTCATGATTCTATCACATAACTCAGCATAAATAAATTATCCTCTATCCTTCTCCCACTCGTAAAACCAATCTGCAACTCATTCATCAGCCCATTCACTCTCACATGCTCAATCAACTTCTCTTTCATTACACTCATAAAAATCTTATACTTAACATTCAACAAGGCAATTGGTCTCAAATCTTTCACACTAGGTTTATTTACTTTCGGAATCATACAAGTCTTTGACACACTCCATTCATTCACAGGCACACCACTATCTAACACACTGTTAAAATACCTACACATTTCATCCATACATCTTTCACTCTCTGTCATCCACTTATACACTTCTGGTTTAATACCATCTATTCCAGGTTGCTTTCCAACTTTCATTCTCTTTAACGCTTTCCTGACATCCACACTGCTCACCACAACCTCATCCATCCTTCTCCTAATTACATCTTCCACTCTTCCTCTTGTCATACTATAATGCTCTATAAGATTCAAAGGCACATCCACTCTAATATCTACCACTCTAAACACTCCTCTACCATGCTCCAAAACATTCTCATACACCACATTTACCCTATCTTCATCTCTATAGTCACCCTGCACATACTGTTCTCTAGTCCTGTCATTCCATACCTCTATCACATCATTATCATGCATCTGGTAAATTTGTTTCCAAAAATTACACATCTTATTCTTCAAATCCTCCACATTCATCTCATTCCCACTTTCATCATAAACTTTCACAACACCATTCTTTCTCACTCCTCTCAGTACACTAATGTTGTGCCACATTTTCCCACCAGAGTCTATTGCTTCTTATCTCATCCGTCTTGTTTCTTTCATACTCTCTTATACTCTCTCTCACCATATCTGCAACTTTCCTCTTTTGTTCCCTATACCTTACCCATGCCTCATTCCTTTCTGCACCTTCCTGTAGATTCCTTCTAACTCTGTTCAACTGCTTACGCACACCTACTTCTCTTTTTATCTCCTCATTCATCCACACACTCTCCCATTCATTCACATTCAAATTACCTCTAATCACTCTGGTTCTCTTCAACACTTCCTCACACACTTCAGTCACAGCCTCATGAAACACACAGTCCTGTTCACCCACATTCACTCTTGTTAGTCTATCTTCCATCCCTTGCAAAAATCTCTCTTTCATATCATCCTTCACTCTATAGTACTCTATATTTTTCTGCATCACCTCTTCACTACGCTTCATACCAATTTTAAAATCAATTCTAATCATGCAATGATCTGACAAATCAAATAATTCCTTCCTTTCATCTATATCCATCTTCACAAAATCCTCATACAAAAATCTATTCACCAAAACAAAATCAATCACACTCTTATGCATACCCTCTTCTCTAGTAATCCCACCGCTACATGCCTCATCCAAATTTAACATAACAAGTCTACATTCATCCATCAAATTTAATAACTTCTCTCCATTCCTATTTAATTCTTGCTGACCTAAAAAACCTATATGTGCATTCATATCACCCAGAACCATTAACTTCCCTTCATACTCTTCCACAATACCCCTAATACACACAACTATCCTCTCATTCCTATCATTATCTCTAACATCCCAGTAAGTGAGTATCACTCTCATCTTCTTCTTTCTCATTTCAATATCTACACACAAAACATCTGGATTACCACACTCTACCCTAACAATACTAACTTCATCACTCGATCCTATCATAAGTCCACCACCCTTCTTGTCTTGCTCATTCCTCATACCAACCTCATACTTATAATCCTTACCAAAAAACACTCTCTCTACCTTATGCTGCGTTTCAGTAAACATTGAAATCTTCATCTTACTATTCATCCTCTCAACCATCTCTTGCCATTCATTCCATTTATGCACTGTTAGCCCCTGCACATTCAACAAAAACACACTCACTAAATCTTTTATACCTTTATTTTTACTACTCACAGTTTTCTCTCCCCCTGGCTGCCTTCAGTTGCTAGCAGCACCCTCTTGAACCCTCTGCGTGAATTCTCCACTGATCTGCTGGCTGGTCTCTCCCACCACTCTGCTGGCTGGTCTCTCCCACCACTCCACTGACAGTCTGCTGCGACTGATCAGGTCCACCTCTCTGTGACTGTCCACCTCTCTGCGACTGACCACCTCTCTGCGACTGACCACCTCTCTGCGACTGACTGGGTCCAACTCCCTGACCTCTCCACCTCTGTCCCACTCCCCTATCTGCATGACCAGACCTACCTTCACTTCTAATCATCTCTCCCATTGAGCCCTCTACCTCTACAACCTTTCTCCCTCTAATAATGAACCATCCTTTCCCTTCATCCCGTTTTTCGTATAGTTCTCTTCTCAACTTCTTATTTTGCTCCCTCTCTACCACAGTTAAATCCCTTTCAATATAAACATTACCAAAACCATCTAGTTGTTTTAACCTACTCTTTGCCTGCATTATCATCCTTATATCCCTAACCTGGTTCAACTTAATGAGAAGTGGCCTAGCTCTATTAAGTGCTGTTTTACCCAGTCTAACCACAGTTTCAATTCCTACATCCTCAATTCCCAACTTTCTAAACAGATCCTGGCACATTCTTTCGTCATCTTCATATCTTTCATTTGGATCAGTTTTCCCTGATTCCTTCAAATTAAATATCATAACATTTTTCTTCCTCCTATCCTTCTCTAAATGCTCAACTTGTTCCTGCATATCTCTAACCCTTCTGCTATCTCCTCCAGCTTCCACAGAGCCCCTACTATACCCTTCTTTAATTATCTCTAATTCTTCTCTTAGACTGGCTATACCCCTCTTACTATCCTCACTCCGACCCTTATCCTGTTTAATCTCCTTAACTTTAGTTTCTAGTTTCCCATCAATCTCCTTTCTAGTTTGCCAGCTACTTTCCTCTATCTTTTTATTCAACTTACCCAAATTTTGACTCACCTCTATTTCCATTTCCTCCTTCAGTCTTGCTTGCTCTTTCCTGGTATCTTCTATTTCGTCCATACATTTTTCCACCTTCGCTTTAATGCCCTTCTCAATATCTTGCAACTTCTCTTGAAATCTTTCATTTATCTTGACAATGTCTTCGATCTTGCTTTCAAGATTTTGCTGGAAAGTCTTTATCGATCCCATATTTACTTTGTCCAAGCTTCCAGACATATTGCTTCCCTTCATAGCCTCCACAGTTTCCTTCATTTCACACATCTCCTGCTTTACTACACTTAGTTCCTTTTGGAGTCTCTTATTTATTTTCTTCCAGTACCATAGGAAGAATGTCTCCACACTTACCACAATGCAATATTATCTTATCATCAACTTTACAGATCAATTCATATTCTTTCTTAGACACCTTTTCACACTTCGCATGGTACCATCTCCTACATCCACCACATTCCAATCCCATCTGCCCCGTATCTACTCTACTTAAACATCCCTCGCAAAATTCCTTATCTTTATTCTCCCATACCTTGCCTAACTCTTCCTCTTTTAATTCTTTCCCTACTTCATCCTTAGAACCACTAACCTTACCAGCAACTTTCCAACATATCCCCTCCGTCACCCTTTGCCGCTCAGGCCCCGACACTTTGCTAGGGCTCCTCATAGTTTTCATTTCTCAAAATTAACTCAAAACAACCCAGCGTAACTAACTCCAACTAACTTTTCGCATTCAGAAGAGCTGAAACTATCAAAATTGATCTTATATTGGCAAAGCTATAACACCGAGGCCAGCACCTTAAGGAGGACTCTAATAGCAGCTTTAACCAAAACAGAACAAATCCCACGATGTTCAAGCCAGAACAGACGCATAGGCATCAAAAACTACGAGTACTCTCCTCCACAATTGATCAGACAACTTCCGGCAGCTCGAAGTTCAGGGGCCCACTACAGTTCAGGCATACGACTCCAGGTAGCTTTTGTACCTGTCCAGTCACCATCCACAGTTTTGAGTGGTTTGTGATACCGGGCACAGATAGGACTGTCAGTGACAAGTCTATGGGACTTGGCTTCAGCCCGGTACACCTCAAGAACTGTGCTAGCAGCGATTTTGTGGTACAAGGCGCAGCGACGCTGGAATCCGAGACTATTAATCAAGGAAGAGGTCAGCTGCTACTCACACACCTTGCACACACGACACGCCGCTAGGGTATATTATGCCGCTAGGGTGTAATATTTTCTCGCCTGAACTGTTTACCTACGTATATGTCTGAACCGGTAGTCAGAAGGTGGAGTTATTTGAGGAACTCAGTAGTTTCGGGCACCTATGACTGGACAGTCTGGACTTACAGATACATGGATAGGGTACACTGAAATGTAGGTTATTGCTGTGTTCGAACCTACTATCAAATGCCAACCACAGAGCAATACACGATGCAATGCCAATAAATCGAAATTCAGTTTCCCCGTACAAGCTAGAGTCAACCAGAAGAATGTTAAACATGAGTGAATAATAACAAACAATAGATTAATAGCAATTATCAAGAGGAGGGTCCCAAGCAGCCTGCCAGAATCTGATTGGCTAAGGCCGTCTTCCTATCTAGTATCTATTCCCTATTTTCAAATTAAGCAACTTAACAGCTGTCAGTTCAGTAATTTCGAAAACCCTACCTATATCCCTGTCAGTATATTACTATTAGTCAGCTACAGAAATCAATTAACTAGGCTACCTATAAAAAAAAAACACTGATTAGTATCCACTTCACCTTATCTATCCCTTGAAAAACTTCCAACAGTTATGCTAGCTACCTACTTATTTGAAAATATTTTAACTACCTAGGTAACCTACCTATAGGCTAATCCACATTCTGTGATATTCACAACAATAAATTCAACCTACCTAACTACTCATGAATCAGAACTAATTGACTAACTGAATTACCAATCACTACGTAGTATGTAGAGACAAAGTCATTAACACAACCTACAGACTAACTAGCACTAATATATTCACTACCTATTTTACTACAAATTCACAATTAGGTACCCACTCATAAATCAGAAATAACTAGCCAACTAGATATTAAACAACTATTAACACAAATTACACAATCTGCCTATTTCACAACAGTAGCTACTATCAGACTATCTTAACTAGTAACTACTTCACAATCAATTAATAAATTACCTAATTAGCCCCAAATTATTTACCTAACAGGCTAACTATCGTCTATCAGACAATACGCAACCTCCCAACAACACCGGTATACCTATTACGAAAATAGCCTCGGAATTAACAACCATTCATACTTAATTTACCTTCAATCATTTACAAACACTCAATAGTAACAAAAACACAATTTACAAAAGAAATTATCAGTCTCAGTCCTGGAGCTGCTCAGTACACCACACATCTGACTTGGAGAAGCGTTGTATTGGGTATATGAGTAGAAAAATAATATTTCCTATAATATGGAACAAACTGACCATAAATATATCAATTATAACCAGAGATATGATTATTACATAAAAGGGTACAATTTTGTGGGCCACTCTACGTGAAATAAGATTGTTCAATAACGTTCTGTTTGAATGAGTAACATACTGTAAAGACTAATTATTTATCACATGCAGTAAGAGTATGATCAAGTTACTAACATACCTTTTATTTACGAGAATAACCCCAACCCTCTAACAGTTACAAACACATTTTACAGGAGGTGATAGTAATACAATATTTTATCCAAGAGTATATTGTATCACTAGAAATTTATTTCTTATCATTAACTTTTTGAAAGTTTTCAACTTCATTTGCAGAGAGGTTTTTCGCAAATGACGAACATTTTATCAGTGCAATGTTGAGCTCTGGAAAGCGAAGCGATTTCACAGGAACTCAAATGAGCGCAATACGAGTCAGGTTCAACATTGAACAACGTGTTCACCTGAAATGTGAAATATGAAGGCCAATAAAAAATAAAATTATGATGATCTATGAGTGCAAACCTACGTTCAAAATGCCTAATAATATCCGAATGATTGGATTAACAATAGTTATTAAGATTAAAAAAAAAACGAATAAAATTTCACCATCATGCTTTTAAAAAATCAACCATTATACTAACCAAGAAAAATTGTTTTATGAAGTCAAAAGTCATGACTTATGAGATCTTTATGTAATATAAGTTGAATTTTCATAAATTAAATCACCTTTTTGCCATTGGTATTCATCAAAACTGCTTCAACAGAAACACCTGTCCAGACTGGGAACTTTTCTTTCAGTCCTTAAATGAAGAAGATGATATTCAATAAACTATATTTAAAATGTAGGTTAATTCAAAATCAAATAAAAGTTATATAATAGGTAAATTATTATAACACCAGAGACACAAGAAGATAATGCAGTTACTGCAACTGCTATGAGTTGACCATGCGAATATGATTCCAGTTCCTTTTCATAAGCAGTGGGTGTGTATAATGATAGACCAGAAAGAACAATGGTACGTACTCTATTGTTTTTGAAATGTCTTCAAATTAAAGGTATTTTTTTAAAATATATTTTCACCAGATTAGCGCTAGTATTATACCGTTCATTTGCTAGGTTATTATCATTATACATATCACTTACTACTCATTTTACCCATCCATAAGTGCTAAGCACCGGTTCTTATGAGGTATGATTTGGGAAATGTTCAAATTCTCAAATTATAGATTTTTTTTTGTTACGAGTGTAATTTGAAAATAATGAGAATCGTATTCATTATTCAATTCATACCTGTATTGTTCTGGACATCATGAAGGAAGAGAATGATCTCATCAACAGAACTGAAGCTAATGGACTTGCTGAGGTTTTCTCTGCAGAATGTCTGAGCTTCAAACCAGTCCATTTGCGAAGTGGATGCAAGAACACACTTGTCTCCAACCAGAGAGAACGGAGTGGTGCATTCGTCAGGATTCTGGCACTGGTTGATCGGAGATGTTTCTATCAAAATTGAAACAATTTCTTCGATAATAAGTATTGTGATGATTGAAAGCAGTATAGTTCTCTTTTTGTGATTGATTTATGGTAGATTGGAAAGCGATATTAAGGTTTCTTTATTTTTGAATAGCTCTGTATTTGCTGTTTTGTATTTAGTAGCGTTCATATATTAATTCTTATATGTATTTAAGTTAAATTTTATTAGGTAATTACTCTGTATTTTGAATTATAGCTGCTTCATTTTTTTAATATTATAGATTAAATTTTATTATAAAATTACTCTATAATTAGCAGTAATCATTTAAATTTTAAATTTATTAGCTGAGATGCCCTTGAAGCGAAAGCTTAGTGGGCTTAAATCCTTTTCGATTATAGTATAGATTTGCAGAAAGATCATGACTTTCTCGACTTCTTGTTTGAATTATAAGGGAATTTTTTAGTTCTCGTATGCTTGTCATAAGCAGGCTAGCTAGAATTTTTTTGTCATTAAAATTTCGTCTTTACGTATAATTATTTTACTAATTTTCACCTTTGGATTGCAAAGTCAACGCCTTGTAACCAGTGTCTGGACAATTCTCCTCATCACTTCCGAACTTACAATTGAGAATGCCATCACACAGCTGACTCTTGGGAATACATTTATTATCTTCCTTGCAAATGGCAGGATTTTCAATATCACATACACCTGCAGGGAAGTGAAAGATTAAATCAATTATTATTATGGAATTAGTTAGATATTGAATTAAATGTACTGAAGGTATAAAGAAAAAATTCAAATGGTAATAAGAGCGAGACATGTTTCGAAGTTATTGTATAATAATAGTAACTTTTCTTCGAACTTTTTTATTTTCTATGAGTTATACTGAAGAAAATGGTCTTGAGGGTTTGACTTATATATTGCTTTATTTTGTTGCTAGAATCCGTCGATGATTGTTCAAAGTAATGAATGGATTAAAAGTATTGAATTTAAACCATATAGCTTAACTCTCAATTAGTATAGATGAGCAATTACTTTTATACATTGATTTATATAATTGTGGTACATTGAACAACAGTAATTTTTGTAGTAGGGCAAGTTCCGAGGTATTTATCAGTTATTTAAATTGGTATGCATTATTTCATCAGCTGATTCTGGTAATATATGCTATGCAAGACCATTTTATCTTATTCTAACTCACACAAAATGAATTGATAGAAATTACTATTATATAATAACTTCGAATTATGTATAAAAAATACTAAAGCTTTAAAAAAAAACGAGGTTTGATAAAAGCGGAGTCTGCCTGTATATTTCCGGTTCCAACCTGTCACACCTGTTACAAACAGTACCTTGAGAAACATTCATTGATTGGTTGAAGCATGTTCAAATAATCATTTATTTGATACAAAAAGTAGCCATTCCTTAGAGTTTTCGAATTATTCCTATGATTGAGTTTCGGAAATTGCTTAAGGTCTCGATAGTGTATGGGTAATGCGTGTTGCTAGCTGTGATATGCATCATGTTCAACGCCATTTACCGAATTATTGTGCAATATTGAGAGTGTGCTGCGCCTATATAAAGTGCTAAAGGCTTAGTATAGACGGGGCGTTTTCCAACGCGCGTTAGATGCTCGTTTCAATAAAAAACCTGAAACGTTCGTTCGCTGGGCGCTTGAAACTAAACACGCGTTTAGGTATGTACACATTCGTTGAATTTCCAGTAACTCGAAACGAGCGTTTTATGACCATAAGTGCCTTGGTCCGGTTTGAAATATTGATGCATTATTTGAAAAAACTAATTGACTCTAGTTTGATTGAATCTCTGCTATGGGAGCTTACCTAAGTTTAAGGGTAAGGCCCCGTCTCTATCAATACTTTGTGTAACCCCTGTATCGTCTACTTTTGAAATACAGTTATGGTCGAACTCAGACCCTTCAATCACCCTATTTATATGGATTAGTAAGTAGCCAAGAGACGAAATACTAGACAGTGGAACTTACATAAACTGGCGCCCGGCATAATTTGAATAATTTTTGACGCCATCTCTGACGCAATTGACGTCAAAAATAAGAAAAAAAAAAGAGAATAGAAATTGAATGTAGTAGAATTCAGTGATAAAAAAACTTCGTACCTACTAATTGTGATTATTGTGGCAAAGTGTATTGATCAGTGAAAAATAAAAAGTCTTCCTTTAAAAATGCAAATGATAATTTACGTATCAAATTCAGTGAAACTGATATAGTGAGTATATGTTCATGCGGCCTTTAAGAAGTATCTTGCGCCACGACTGAAACCCATTGATTGAAAATTAAATTTTTTATTGTCCATTAATATTCAATCAAGTAATACAGTGATACCGTATTTAATCTAGTGAAACTGTGAACTATAGTGATACCCAGTGCATTTTCCTATTACGATACTTCGTAATAAGAATAAAATAGAAAGGATGTACTTTATCATTATTAAAATTTACTTTGCTTTAAAATATTATTTACAAAATATCAACGTTTCGACTATTTATAGCCATCTTCAGGATCTGAAAATATTTTATTTTTATTGCTTCTATACATAAAAAAATTACAATCAATTAAATACTTTCTCTAAAAATATAACTAAACTGTATGGAGATAAAATTAATTTGTACATATATGATGAAATTAAAACATGAAATAAAAGAATGAAGAGCAGGTATTTAAAAACAGTGTTTGTTCCTAGTGAACTGGAAAAGTTTAAAATACAAGTCCTATAGCCTAGAAAGGAGCCTAAGAAAGAATGAACATAAAAAATATAACGTATTTTCTATGCATTAAAAAGATGACATTACATATTAAAAAACAACAAAATAAAAAAAAAATAATGAAATAGAAAGAAAAGGGGATAATAACTGTCTTATCTATTGATTATTGAAAGTGGAAAGGCAGTTTGCATGGAATTTAAATTTGGTTTTAATTTATGAATATATAATGATTCTAAAATGCGTAATTCTATTCTATTTATTGCATTGGTTGATGATGGTAAACTGGTCCAGTGAGATGGGAGAGCCACATGTTTCTGCGTGGTCTCTTATTTGTGATGCTGATGGGTTGCTGAATCTATTGCCTGTGCGATGACTGAGTCCAGCATACTCGGAGCTCCGTACAATTAGTGAACGCGTGGTGGATCCCACGTATTCAGATGAACAGCGTTCACAACAGAATTTGTAGATGATGGAGCTACGAACAGCTTTTGGCAGAACATCTTTATATGGAAAAAATGAAATTATTTTAAAATTATTTATTAAAATTATATTGAAGTTGTAGTTTTTGAAATATTGATTTAAAGTGGCAAATAATTTTTTTTTGAGTTTTTCTGATTGATGACCAGTATATGGCAGTGTAAAGTAAAAGGATTCATTAGTTTGGTAATTTAAAGGGACTGCATTATTTTGAATATTTTTAGTTAAAAATTTACCAATGTTAGATTCTATTAATTTTAAGGGGAAACCATTCTTTATGAAAAATGATTTAAAAAAATCTAGCTCTTTATGAAGAATAAAATAGTCTGAACAAATGTTGTATGCTCTATATAGTAGTGTCTTTATGGCATTGATTTTAAAACGAAATGAACAAAAACTAAAATAACTGAAACCTAAACCTGAGAAAGTGCTTTTTCTATAGACTGCAGACTGGAATTGGTTATTGTTTTTACATATAAGGGTATCTAAGAAGGGCAATTTAGAATTAGTTTCATATTCTGATGTAAAATTTATATTAGAATGCTGCGAGTTTAGATAATTAAGAAATTGAGTAGCTTGAATTTGATTGTCAAAAAGTTAAAGTGTATCGTCCATGTATCTTCTATAAAAATGAGGTTTAAAAGTAGTTGGACAATCATTAAGCCATTTCTGTTCGTAGTGGCATAAAAATGTATTAGCAAAAGTCGGTGAATGGAGCAAACCCATTTTATTCTTCATAAAGAGCTAGATTTTTTTAATAAAGTTAATAGAATCTAACATTGGTAAATTTTTAACTAAAAATATTCAAAATAATGCAGTCCCTTTAAATTACCAAACTAATAAATCCTTTT
>CANNZV010001549.1:0-145851 GCA_947561585.1 Caprella mutica | reverse complement strand
GAGCCTTTGCTGTAAATGGATCTTTGGCTGTATAGAGTTCCTTTACTGTAGATATATCCTTTGCTATAGATTGATCATATGCTGTAGATAGATCCTTAGCTGTAGATAGATCCTTTGCTGTAAATAGATCACATATTGTAGATAGATCCTTTGCTGTAGATAGATCCTATTCTGTAGAAAGATCATTTGCTGAAGATAGATCCTTTGCTGTAGAAAGATACTCCGCTATAAATAGATCCACTCTGTGGATAGATACTTTGTTGTAGATAGATCCTTTGCTATAAATGGATCCTTTGGCTGTATAGAGTTCCTTTACTGTAAATATATCTTTTGCTATAGATTCATCATTTGCTGTAGATAGATCCCTAGCTGTAGATAGATCCTTTTCTGTAAATAGATCACATATTGTAGATAGATCCTTTGCTGTAAATAGATCCTATTCTGTAGAAAGATCCTTTGCTGAAGATAGATCCTTCGCTGTAGATTGATCCATTGCTGTAGATAGATCCTTTAATGTAGGTAGATCCTTCGCTGTAGATAGATCTTTTGTAGTAGATAGATCATTTATCGTAGATAGATCCTTTGCTGTAAATAGATTTAAGATTCTTTGCTATAAATAAATGAAAAATCCTTTCTCGTAGATAGATCCTTTGCTGTAGAGAGATCCTTTGCTGTAGAAAGATCCTCTGCTGTTGAGAGATATTCTGCTGTAAATAGATCCTTTGCAGTAGAAAGATCCGTTGGGTTAGATAGATTCTTTGCTGTAGATAGATCCTTTACTGTAGATGGATCATTTGCTGTATATAGTTCATTTACTGTAGATAGATCCTTCGCTGTAGATAGATCCTCTGCTGTTAATAGATTCTTTTCTGAACATATATTCTTTGCTGTAGATAGATTCTTTTTTGTAGATAGATCCTTTGCTGTTGACAGATCCTTTGCTGTGGACAGATCCTTTGCAATAGATAAATTCTTGACTGTAGATAGATCCTTTGCTGTAGATAGATCCTTTGTTGTTAATAGAGTCTTTGCTGTAAATGGATCCTTTGGCTGTATAGAGTTCCTTTACTGTACATATATCCTTTGCTATAGATTGATCATATGCTGTAGATAGATCCTTAGCTGTAGATACATCCTTTGCTGTAAATAGATCACATATTGTAGATAGATCCTTTGCTGTAGATTGATCCTATTCTGTAGAAAGATCATTTGCTGAAGATAGATCCTTTGCTGTAGAAAGATTCTCCGCTATAAATAGATCCACTGCTGTGGATAGATACTTTGTTGTAGATAGATCCTTTGCTGTAAATGGATCCTTTGGCTGTTTAGAGTTCCTTTACTGTAAATATATCTTTTGCTATAGATTCATCATTTGCTGTAGATAGATCCTTAGCTGTAGATAGATCCTTTTCTGTAAATAGATCACATATTGTAGATAGATCCTTTGCTGTAAATAGATCCTATTCTGTAGAAAGATCCTTTGCTGAAGATAGATCCTTCGCTGTAGATTGATCCATTGCTGTAGATAGATTCTTTAATGTAGATAGATCCTTCGCTGTAGATAGATCTTTTGTAGTAGATAGATCATTTATCGTAGATAGATCCTTTGCTGTAAATAGATTTAAGATTCTTTGCTATAAATAAATGAAAAATCCTTTCTCGTAGATAGATCCTCTGCTGTAGAGAGATCTTCTGCTGTAAATAGATCCTTTGCAGTAGAAAGATCCTTTGGTGTAGATAGATTCTTTGCTGTAGATAGATCCTTTACTGTAGATAGATCACTTTGCTGTAGATAGATCATTTGCTGTAGATAGATCCTTTAATGTAGAAAGATCCTTTGTTGTAAAAAGATCTTTTGCTGTAAATAGATCATTTGCTGTAGATAGATCATTTGCTGTTGACAGATTCTGCACTGTAGAAAGATCCTTTGGTGTAGATAGATTCATTGCTGTAGATAGATCTCTCACTGCAGATAGATAACTTTGCTGTAGATAGATCCTTTGCTGTAGATTGTTCCTTTGCTGTATAAAGTTCCTCTGCTGTAATTAGATCCTTTGTTGTAGATAGATCATTGGCATTAGATAGATCCTTTGCTGTAGATAGATCCTTTGCTTAAGATAGATCCTTAACTGTAGATTGATACTTTGCTGTAGATAGATCCTTTGCAGTAGATAAATCCTTGACTGTAGATAGATCCTTTGCTGTAGATAGATCCTTTGCTGTAGATAGATCCTTTGCTGTAGATCTATCCTTCGATGTAAATAGATCCCTTGCTGTATATTGATCCTTCGCTGCAAAAAGATCCCTTACTGTAGATAGATCCCTTGCTGTAGATAGATCCTATGCTGTACATAGTTCCTTCGCTGTAAATAGATCCCTTACTATATATATGTCCTTTGCTGTAGATAGATCCTTAGCTGTAGATAGATCCTTTGCTGAAGATAGATCCTTTGCTGTAGTAGATCCTTTGCTGTAGAAAGATTCTCCGCTATAGATAGATCCTTTGCTGTAGATAGATCATTTGTTGTAGATAGATCCTTTGCTGTAAATGAATCCTTTGGCTGTATAGAGTTCCATTACTGTAGATATATCCTTTGCTATAGATTGATCATTTGCTGTAGATAGATCTTTTGCTGTAGATAGATCCTTTGCTGTAAATAGAGCACATATTGTAGAAAGATCCTTTGCTGTAGATAGATCCTATTCTGTAGAAAGATCCTTTGCTGAAGATAGATCCTTTGCTGTAGATGGATCCTTTGCTGTAGATAAATCCTTTGCTGTAGATAGATCTTTTGCTGTAGATAGATCCTTTGCTGTTGATATATCCTTAACTGTAGATGTATCATTTGATTTATATAGTTCATTTACTGTAGATAGATCCTTCGCTGTAGATAGATCCTCCGCTGTTTATAGATTCTTTTCTGAACATATATTCTTTGCTGTAGATAGATTCTTTGTTGTAGATAGATCCTTTACTGTATCAAGTTCCTCTGCTGTAATTAGATCCTTTGTTTTTGATAGATCATTGGCTTTAGATAGATCCTTCGCTTAAGATAGATCCTTAACTGTAGATTAATCCTTTGCTGTAGATAGATCCTTTGCAGTAGATAAATCCTTGACTGTAGATAGATCCTTTGCTGTAGATAGATCCTTTGCTGTATAAAGTTCCTCTGCTGTAATTAGATCCTTTGTTTCAGATAGATCATTGGCTTTAGATAGATCCTTTGCTTAAGATAGATCCTTAACTGTATATTAATCCTTTGCTGTAGATAGATCCTTTGCAGTAGATAAATCCTTGACTGTAGATAGATCCTTTGCTGCAGATAAATTACTTTGCTGTTGATAGATCCTTTGCTGTAGATTGATCCTTTGCTGTATAAAGTTCCTCTGCTGTAATTAGATCAAATGTTTTAGATAGATCATTGGCTTTAGATAGATCCTTTGCTTGAGATAGATCCTTAACTGTAAATTAATCCTTTGCTGTAGATAGATCCTTTGCAGTAGATAAATCCTTGACTGTAGATAGATCCTTTGCTGTAGATAGATCCTTTGCTGTAGATAGATCGTTTGCTGTAGATCGATCCTTCGCTGTAAGTAGATCCCTTACTGTATATAGGTCTTTTGCTGTAGATAGATCCTTAACTGTAGATAGATCCTCTGCTGAAGATAAATCCTTTGCTGTATTAGATTCTTGGCTGTAGATCCTATTCTCCGCTATAAATAGATCCTTTGCTGTAGATAGATCATTTGTTGTAGATAGATCCTTTGCTGTAAATGAATCCTTTGGCTGTATAGAGTTCCATTACTGTTTATATATCCTTTGCTATATATTGATCATTTGCTGTAGATAGATCTTTTGCTGTAGATAGATCCTTTGCTGTAGATAGATCCTTTGCTTAAGATAGATCCTTAACTGTAGATTGATCCTTTGCTGTAGATAGATCCTTTGCTGTAGATAAATCCTTGATTGTAGATAGATCCTTTGCTGTAGATAGATCCTTTGCTGTAGATAGATCCTTTGCTGTATATCGATTCTTCGCTGTAAATAGATCCTTTGCTGTAGATTAATCCTTCGCTGCAAAAAGGTCCCTTACTGTAGATAGATCCTTTGCTGTAGATAGATCCTACGCTGTAGATAAATCCTTTTCTGTAGATAGATCCTTTGCTGTAGTTTGATCCTTCGCTGTAAATAGATCCCTTACTGTAGATAGGTCCTTTGCTGTAGATAGATCCTTTGTTCTAGATAGATCCTTTGCTGGAAATAGATCCTTTTCTGTAGTTGATCCTTTGCTGTAGAAAGATTCTCCACTATGAATAGATTCATTGCTGTGGATAGATCCTTTGTTGTAGATAGAGCCTTTGCTGTAAATGGATCCTTTGGCTGTATAGAGTTCCTTTACTGTAGATATATCCTTTGCTATAGATTGATCATTTGCTGTAGATAGATCCTTAGCTGTAGATAGATCCTTTGCTGTAAATAGATCACATATTGTAGATAGATCCTTCGCTGTAGATAGATCCTATTCTGTAGAAAGATCCTTTGCTGAAGATAGATCCTTTGCTGTAGAAAGATTCTCCGCTATAAATAGATCCACTGCTGTGGATAGATACTTTGTTGTAGATAGATCCTTTGCTGTAAATGGATCCTTTGGCTGTATAGAGTTCCTTTACTGTAGATATATCATTTGCTATAGATTCATCATTAGCTGTAGATAGATCCTTAGCTGTAGATAGATCCTTTGCTGTAAATAGATCACATAATGTAGATAGATCCTTTGCTGTAGATAGATCCTATTCTGTAGAAAGATTCTTTGCTGGAGATAGATCCTTCGCTGTAGATTGATCCATTGCTGTAGATAGATCCTTTAATGTAGATAGATCCTTTGCTGTAGATAGATCTTTTGTAGTAGATAGATCATTTATCGTAGATTGATCCTTTGCTGTAAATAGATCTAAGATCCTTTGCTATAAATAAATGAAAAATCCTTTCCCGTAGATAGATCCTTTGCTGTAAAGAGATCCTTTGCTGTAGAAAGATCCTCCGCTGTAGAAAGATCTTCTGCTGTAAATAGATCTTTTGCAATAGAAAGATCCTTTATTGTTGACAGATCTTTCGCTGTAGAAAGATCCTTTGGTAAAGATAGATTCTTTGCTGTAGATAGATCCCTTACTGTAGATAGATCACTTTGCTGTAGATATATCATTTGCTGTAGATAGATCCTTTAATGTAGAAAGATCCTTTGTTGTAAAAAGATCTTTTGCTGTAAATAGATCATTTGCTGTAGATTGATCATTTGCTGTTGACAGATCCCGCACTGTAGAAATATCCTTTGGTGTAGATAGATTCTTTGCTGTAGATAGATCCCTTACTGCAGATAGATTTCTTTGCTGTAGATAGATCCTTTGCTGTAGATTGATCCTTTGCTGTATAAAGTTCCTCTGCTGTAATTAGATCCTTTGTTGTAGATAGATCATTGGCATTAGATAGATCCTTTGCTGTAGATAGATCCTTTGCTTAAGATAGATCCTTAACTGTATATTGATACTTTGCTGCAGATATAGATCCTTTGCAGTAGATAAATCCTTGACTGTAGATAGATCCTTTGCTGTAGATAGATCCTTTGCTGTAGATAGATCCTTTGCTGTAGATTGATCCTTCGCTGCAAAAAGATCCCTTACTGTAGATAGATCCTTTGCTGTAGATAGATCCTATGCTCTAGATAGATCCTTTGCTGTAGATAGATCCTTTGCTGTAGATTGATCCTTCGCTGTAAATAGATCCCTTCTGTATATATGTCCTTTGCTGTAGATAGATCCTTAGCTGTAGATAGATCCTTTGCTGAAAATTTATCCTTTGTTGTAGTAGATTCTTTGCTGTAGAAAGATTCTCCGCTATAGATAGATCCTTTGCTGTAGATAGATCATTTGTTGTAGATAGATCCTTTGCTGTAAATGAATCCTTTGGCTGTATAGAGTTCCATTACTGTAGATATATCCTTTGCTATAGATTGATCATTTGCTGTTGATAGATCTTTTGCTGTAGATAGATCCTTTGTTGTGAATAGAGCACATATTGTAGAAAGATCCTTTGCTGTAGATAGATCCTATTCTGTAGAAAGATCCTTTGCTGAAGATAGATATTTTGCTGTAGATGGATCTTTTGCTGTAGATGGATCCTTTGCTGTAGATAAATCCTTTGCTGTAGATAGATCCTTTGCTGTAGATAGATACTTTCCTGTAGATAGATCCTTTCCTGTAGATAGATCCTTTGCAGAATATAGAACTTTTGCTGTTAATAGATCTTTTGCTGTAGATAGATCCTTTGCTGTTGATAGATCCTTAACTGTAGATGGATCATTTGCTGTATATAGTTCATTTACTGTCGATAGATCCTTTGCTGTAGATAGATCCTTTGCTGTAGATTGATCCTTTGCTGTATGAAGTTTCTCTGCTGTAATTAGATCCTTTGTTTTAGATAGATCATTGGCTTTAGATAGATCCTTTGCTTAAGATAGATCCTTAACTGTAGATTAATACTTTGCTGTAGATAGATCCTTTGCAGTAGATAAATCCTTGACTGTAGATAGATCCTTTGCTGCAGATAGATTACTTTGCTGTTGATAGATCCTTTGCTGTAGATTGATCCTTTGCTGTATAAAGTTCCTCTGCTGTAATTAGATCCTTTGTTTTAGATAGATCATTGGCTTTAGATAGATCCTTTGCTTAAGAGAGATCCTTAACTGTAGATTAATCCTTTGCTGTAGATAGATCCTTTGCAGTAGATAAATCCTTGACTGTAGATAGATCCTTTGCTGTAGATAGATCCTTTGCTGTAGATAGATCGTTTGCTGTAGATCGATCCTTCGCTGTAAATAGATCCTTTGCTGTAGATTGATCCTTCGCTGCAAAAAGATCCCTTACTGTAGATGAATCCTTTGCTGTAGATTGATCCTATGCTGTAGATAGATCCTTTGCTGTAGATAGATCCTTTTCTGTAGATTGATCCTTCGCTGTAAGTAGATTCCTTACTGTATATAGGTCTTTTGCTGTAGATAGATCCTTAACTGTAGATAGATCCTCTGCTGAAGATAGATCCTTTGCTGTATTAGATCCTTTGCTGTAGATCCTATTCTCCGCTATAAATAGATCCTTTGCTGTAGATAGATCATTTGTTGTAGATAGATCCTTTGCTGTAAATGAATCCTTTGGCTGAATAGAGTTCCATTATTGTAGATATATCCTTTGCTATATATTCATCATTTGCTGTAGATAGATCTTTTGCTGTAGATAGATCCTTTGCTGTAGATAGATCCTTTGCTTAAGATAGATCCTTAACTGTAGATTGATCCTTTGCTGTAGATAGATCCTTTGCAGTAAATAAATCCTTGATTGTAGATAGATCCTTTTCTGTAGATAGATCCTTTGCTGTAGATAGATCCTTTGCTGTATATCGATTCTTCGCTGTAAATAGATCCTTTGCTGTAGATTAATCCTTCGCTGCAAAAAGATCCCTTACTGTAGATAGATCCTTCGCTGTAGATAGATCCTATGCTGTAGATAAATCTTTTGCTGTAGATAGATCCTTTGCTGTAGTTTGATCCTTCGCTGTAAATAGATCCCTTACTGTAGATAGGTCCTTTGCTGTAGATAGATCCTTTGTTCTAGATAGATCCTTTGCTGAAAATAGATCCTTTTCTGTAGTTGATCCTTTGCTGTAGAAAGATTCTCCACTATGAATAGATCCATTGCTGTGGATAGATCCTTTTTGTAGATAGAGCCTTTGCTGTAAATGGATCCTTTGGATGTATAGAGTTCCTTTACTGTAGATATATCCTTTGCTATAGATTGATCATTTGCTGTAGATAGATCCTTAGCTGTAGATAGATCCTTTGCTGTAAATAGATCACATATTGTAGATAGATCCTTTGCTGTAGATAGATCCTATTCTGTAGAAAGATCCTTTGCTGAAGATAGATCCTTTGCTGTAGAAAGATTCTCCGCTATAAATAGATCCACTGCTGTGGATAGATACTTTGTTGTAGATAGATCCTTTGCTGTAAATGGATCCTTTGGCTGTATAGAGTTCCTTTACTGTAGATATATCATTTGCTTTAGATTCATCATTAGCTGTAGATAGATCCTTAGCTGTAGATAGATCCTTTGCTGTAAATAGATCACATAATGTAGATAGATCCTTTGCTGTAGATAGATCCTATTCTGTAGAAAGATCCTTTGCTGAAGATAGATCCTTCGCTGTAGATTGATCCATTGCTGTAGATAGATCCTTTAATGTAGATAGATCCTTTGCTGTAGATAGATCTTTTGTAGTAGATAGATCATTTATCGTAGATTGATCCTTTGCTGTAAATAGATCTAAGATCATTTGCTATAAATAAATGAAAAATCCTTTCCCGTAGATAGATCCTTTGCTGTAAAGAGATCCTTTGCAGTAGAAAGATCCTCTGCTGTAGAAAGATCTTCTGCTGTAAATAGATCTTTTGCAATAGAAAGATCCTTTATTGTTGACAGATCTTTCGCTGTAGAAAGATCCTTTGGTAAAGATACATTCTTTGCTGTAGATAGATCCCTTACTGTAGATAGATCACTTTGCTGTAGATAGATCATTTGCTGTAGATAGATCCTTTAATGTAGAAAGATCCTTTGTTGTAAAAAGATCTTTTGCTGTAAATAGATCCTTTGCTGTAGATAGATCTTTTGTAGTAGATAGATCATTTATCGTAGATTGATCCTTTGCTGTAAATAGATCTAAGATCCTTTGTTATAAATAAATGAAAAATCCTTTCCCGTAGATAGATCCTTTGCTGTAAAGAGATCCTTTGCTGTAGAAAGATCCTCTGCTGTAGAAAGATCTTCTGCTGTAAATAGATCTTTTGCAATAGAAAGATCCTTTATTGTTGACAGATCTTTCGCTGTAGAAAGATCCTTTGGTAAAGATAGATTCTTTGCTGTAGATAGATCCCTTACTGTAGATAGATCACTTTGCTGTAGATAGATCATTTGCTGTAGATAGATCCTTTAATGTAGAAAGATCCTTTGTTGTAAAAAGATCTTTTGCTGTAAATAGATCATTTGCTGTAGATAGATCATTTGCTGTTGACAGATCCCGCACTGTAGAAATATCCTTTGGTGTAGATAGATTCTTTGCTGTAGATAGATCCCTTACTGCAGATAGATTACTTTGCTGTAGATAGATCCTTTGCAGTAGATTGATCCTTTGCTGTATAAAGTTCCTCTGCTGTAATTAGATCCTTTGTTGTAGATAGATCAATGGCATTAGATGGATCCTTGGCTGTAGATAGATCCTTTGCTTAAGATAGATCCTTAACTGTATATTGATACTTTGCTGTAGATAGATCCTTTGCAGTAGATAAATCCTTGACTGTAGATAGATTCTTTGCTGTAGATAGATCCTTTGCTCTAGATAGATCCTATGCTCTAGATAGATCCTTTGCTGTAGATAGATCCTTTGCTGTAGATTGATCCTTCGCTGTAAATAGATCCCTTACTGTATATATGTCCTCTGCTGTAGATAGATCCTTAGCTGTAGATAGATCCTTTGCTGAAAATTTATCCTTTGTTGTAGTAGATCCTTTGCTGTAGAAAGATTCTCCGCTATAGATAGATCCTTTGCTGTAGATAGATCATTTGCTGTAGATAGATCCTTTGCTGTAGATAGATCCTTTGCTGTATAAAGTTCCTCTGCTGTAAGTAGATCCTTTGTTGTAGATAGATCATTGGATTTAGATAGATCCTTTGCTGTAGATAGATCCTTTGCTGTAGATAGATCCTTAACTGTAGATAGATCCTTTGCTATAGATCGATCCTTCGCTGTAATAGATCCTTCGCTGCAAAAAGATCCCTTACTGTAGATAAATCCTCTGCTGTAGATAGATCCTATGCTGTAGATAGATCCTTTGTTGTAGGTAGATCCTTTGCTCTAAATGGATCCTCTGGCTGTATAGAGTTCCTTTACTGTAGATATATTCTTTAATATAGATTGATCATTTGCTGTAGATAGATCCTTTGCTGTAGATAGTTCCTATTCTGTAGATAGATCCTTTGCTATAGATCGATCCTTCGCTGTAATAGATCCTTCGCTGCAAAAAGATCCCTTACTGTAGATAAATCCTCTGCTGTAGATAGATCCTATGCTGTAGATAGATCCTTTGTTGTAGGTAGATCCTTTGCTCTAAATGGATCCTCTGGCTGTATAGAGTTCCTTTACTGTAGATATATTCTTTAATATAGATTGATCATTTGCTGTAGATAGATCCTTTGCTGTAGATAGTTCCTATTCTGTAGAAAGATCCTTTGCTGTGAATAGATCCTTTACTGTAGATAGGTCATTTGCTGTAGATAGATCCTTTGCTGTAGATAGATCCTTTGCTGAGGATAGATCCTTTGCTGTAGTAGATCCTTTGCTGTAGAAAGATTCTACGCTATAAATAGATCCTTTGCTGTAGATAGATCCTTTGTTGTAGGTAGATCCTTTGCTCTAAATGGATCCTCTGGCTGTATAGAGTTCCTTTACTGTAGATATATTCTTTAATATAGATTGATCATTTGCTGTAGATAGATCCTTTGCTGTATATAGTTCCTATTCTGTAGAAAGATCCTTTGCTGAAGATAGATCCTTTGCTGTAGATGGATCCTTTGCTGTAGATAAATCCTTTGCTGTAGATAGATCCTTTGCTGTAGATAGATACTTTCCTGTAGATAGATCATTTGCTGTAGATAGATCCTTTGCTGTAGATAGTTCCTATTCTGTAGAAAGATCCTTTGCTGAAGATAGATCCTTTGCTGTAGATGGATCCTTTGCTGTAGATAAATCCTTTGCTGTAGATAGATCCTTGACTGTAGATAGATCATTTGCTGTAGATGGATCCTTTGATGTAGATAGATCCTTTACAGTCGATAGATCCCTTGCTGTAGATAGATCCTTTGATGTAGATAGATGCTTTGCTGTAGATAGATCCTTTGCTGAGGATAGAGCCTTTACTGTAGATATATTTTTTGCTGTAGATAGATTCTTTGTTGTAGACAGATCGTTTGCTGTCGAAAGATCCTTTGTAGTAGAAAGATCCTTTACCGTAGATATATCCCTTATTGTAGATAGATCCTTTGCTGTAGATAGATCCTTTCCTGTAGATAGATCCTTTGCTGTAAATAGATCACATATTGTAGATAGATCCTTTGCTGTAGATAGATCCTATTCTGTAGAAGATCCTTTGCTGAAGATAGATCCTTTGCTGTAGAAAGATTCTCCGCTATAAATAGATCCACTGCTGTGGATAGATACTTTGTTGTAGATAGATCCTTTGCTGTAAATGGATCCTTTGGCTGTATAGAGTTCCTTTACTGTAGATATATCATTTGCTATAGATTCATCATTAGCTGTAGATAGATCCTTAGCTGTAGATAGATCCTTTGCTGTAAATAGATCACATAATGTAGATAGATCTTTTGCAGTAGATAGATCCTATTCTGTAGAAAGATCCTCTGCTTAAGATAGATCCTTCGCTGTAGATTTATCCATTGTTGTAGATAGATTCTTTAATGTAGATAGATCCTTTGCTGTAGATAGATCTTTTGTAGTAGATAGATCATTTATCGTAGATTCATCCTTTGCTGTAAATAGATCTAAGATCCTTTGCTATAAATAAATGAAAAATCCTTTCCCGTAGATAGATCCTTTGCTGTAAAGAGATCCTTTGCTGTAGAAAGATCCTCTGCTGTAGAAAGATCTTCTGCTGTAAATAGATTCTTTGAAATAGAAAGATCCTTTGCTGTTGACAGATCTTTCACTGTAGAATGATCCTTTGGTGTAGATAGATACTTTGCTGTAGATAGATCCCTTTCTGTAGATAGATCACTCTGCTGTAGATAGATCATTTGCTTTAGATAGATCCTTTAATGTAGAAAGATCCTCTGTTGTAGAAAGATATTTTGCTGTAAATAGATCATTTGCTGGAGATAGATCCTTTGCTGTTGACAGATCCTGCACTGTAGAAAGATCCTTCGGTGTAGATAGATTCTTTGCTGTAGATAGATCCTTTGCTGTAGATAGATCCTTTGCTGTATAAAATTCCTCTGCTGTAAATAGATCCTTTGTTGTAGATAGATCATTGGCTTTAGATAGATCCTTTTGCAGTAGATAGATCCTTTGCTGTAGATAGATCCTTAACTGTAGATAGATCCTCTGCTGTAGATCGATCCTTCGCTGTAAATTGATCCTTTGCTGTAGATTGATCCTTCGCTGCAAAAAGATCCCTTAATGTAGATAAATCCTCTGCTGTAGATAGATCCTATGCTGTAGATAGATCCTTTGCTGTAGATAGATCCTTTGCTATAGATTGA
This sequence comes from Caprella mutica, assembly GCA_947561585.1. Classification (NCBI taxonomy): domain Eukaryota; kingdom Metazoa; phylum Arthropoda; class Malacostraca; order Amphipoda; family Caprellidae; genus Caprella; species Caprella mutica. The sequence continues at coordinate 133,473 of CANNZV010001549.1, read as the reverse complement.
TCCTCCGCTGTAAATAGATCCTTTACTGTAGATAGGTCATTTGCTGTAGATAGATCCTTTGCTGTAGATAGATCCTTTGCTGAAGATAGATCCTTTGCTGTAGTAGATCCTTTGCTGTAGAGAGATTCTACGCTATAAATAGATCCTTTGCTGTAGATAGATCCTTTGTTGTAGGTAGATCCTTTGCTGTAAATGGATCCTCTGGTTGTATAGAGTTCCTTTACTGTAGATATATTCTTTGCTATAGATTGATCATTTGCTGTAGATAGATCCTTCGCTGTAGATAGTTCCTATTCTGTAGAAAGATCCTTTGATGAAGATAGATCCTTTGCTGTAGATGGATCCTTTGCTGTAGATAAATCCTTTGCTGTAGATAGATCCTTTGCTGTAGATAGATACTTTCCTGTAGATAGATCCTTTGCTGTAGATAGATCCTTTGCAGAATATAGAACTTTTGCTGTTACTATATCTTTTGCTGTATATAGATCCTTTGCTCTTGATAGATCCTTGACTGTAGATAGATCATTTGCTGTAGATGGATCCTTTGATGTAGATAGATCCTTTACTGTCGATAGATCCCTTGCAGTAGATACTTTGCAAAGTAGATAGATGCTTTGCTGTAGATAGATCCTTTGCTGAGGATAGAGCCTTTACTGTAGATATATTTTTTGCTGTAGATAGATTCTTTGTTGTAGATAGATCGTTTGCTGTCGAAAGATCCTTTGTAGTAGATAGATCCTTTACTGTAGATATATCCCTTATTATAGATAGATCCTTTATAAAAAAGAGCTCCTTACCATTTGTATCATATTAATTAGGCATAAATTGTTTTCATTATTTAATGAGAACTATTTATTTATTTATACAATTGTATAATATTATAATATTCATTACGTGTTATATCACCACTAGATGGCTCTCTTTACCAAATTTAACCTTATATAAGATTTGCACAGCGTGCTACAAAATCAGTATCTACCCAACTCTCGAACTGTTTAATTCGTTTGAAGTTGTGTCTTGTCTAATTTGATTAACTAACTTACACGTTGTACATATAAATTGTACATCGTTAATGTTCGGAAATATTGAAAGCTTAATTCCTATCCTTTTCAAGTTCGAACATTTCTCTTAATAGTACAGTAGTACGCCGTTATTTCGTGAGCTTTGCTCCATTTCATTCTTCTCAATAATTAGAGTTCCCTACTCTATAAAACTTAAAACTGTCAGTCAATTCAATATAAATTTGTTTTGACTCTTGAAATAAGCTTTAAAATCCTTAATGGTGAAAAATTTCAAGGTAGTATACTTTGTTATAATAATTGCTATATTGAATTTATATAGAGCTATCTGGTGGTGGTAACACTAACTATTTACTTTATATTCTTTAGAATAAAACCCCTGTGCAGTGTGCATAAACCCGAACGGAAATTACCTACGGTATACAATCCGAAACTCTCCTAATTCCTTTCCTGAAATCTCCTTTTACCTTAACCGGTATCCCATGCTAATGTTGTGCTACATTTTGTAAGGTACTAACTCTAGTCAGTCGCATGAATTTGATGGTGATAAAAACAAATGCTATTTAGGATTGCCAAGCTTCATTTCTAACTTGATTTGTATATTTCAGAATAACTACAAATTAAGATCTGCACTTCTTGTTTTAAAATTTATGTCATTATCCTTTGAAACCTAATTTGTTCATCTAAATTCTAACATATTTAATTCTTGAAATTTTCTTATTAATTTTACCACCATCAAATTCTTGCAACAATGCCTGGCTCAGAGTTAGAGACCGAAACTAAGTATGTAAATACTAAATCTAAACTTGTAACTAAGCGTGCTGTGCTTAAATGCCGTATTACTATTTCTTTCAATAATTATGATCCTGATATGGATTTTTCCACCTTTAAAAATATTATTAAAGGTTACCTAGATGAAATCAAGGAGTACGACGATCAAATTACCTCACTAATATTAGAGTCCACAGGTTATAGCGACTTGTTTTCAGATGACACAGAAAAAGAGTTGGAGAATCAATCCAAATATACTCTTTCTGTTCAAGCCAGACTGAATAGACTAGCTAGTAAAGATGGAGATGAGGAGCAAAGCGCCAAACTTCCAGTTAGTGAGTTAAAATTGCCTGAACTCAAATGTACTAGTTTTTCAGGTGAAGGCTCCTCTCATTTAGATTACCATGCTTTCATTACTCAGTTTAGGAATGTAATTGATCAACGTCGTTTGTCTAATATTTCTAAATTCACTTATTTGAGATCTTACTTGAGTGGCTATGCCCTTAAATTAGTTCAGCATCTTCAATTATCAAATGATAATTATACAATAGCTCTTGAATTGCTAAATGGCGAATTTCTTAACCTAACGCTATAATCAATGATCTCTATGCTAAATTGTTAAAATTGAAACCTAAATCTGATCCTAGTCTTCTTGAAACTAAGCTGTTTATAAACGAAGTTAGGTGCATAATTAGTGATTTGAAAAACTATGATATTAACCTACTTGAGGAACATAGTGCAAACACTTTGATTAGCCATATCATTTTCAATAAATTACCTAATGTTTTCAAGCAGGAATTAGTTAGGAAATTAGATAATAATTTCCCTACAATGCAAAATATTTTCGACAACTACTCGGGTATTATCACTACTCTCAATTTAGATTTAGGTTCCTCTAGAAATGTAAAATTCAATGATAACCCATCTCATTCAAATTTCAAACACGTTATTAGAGCTACTAATTTAAATTCTGAATTGCCTAGAAATTCTAACCCTAACAATTTTGATGGTAAACCAAAAAACTTCTTTTGTAAGTTTTGTAATGCTAGCGGTCATTGTATGTCTAGATGCAGTAAGTATTCTAAATTTCACGATAGAAGAGCTAGATGCGATGAATTTAATATTTGTTCAAAATGCACGAGCTCTAAACATAATTCCCATAATTGTAAAAATTCCCTTGATTTTTCTTGTTCTAATTGTAAGTCCTTTAATCATATTTCAGCATTGTGTCCAAACAATGTGAGTAAAGTAAACACTAACTTTTGTTTAAATGCTTCATCTGACTCTGGAAAAACTTTCATTTTACCTACTCTTTGTGTTACTGTAGGGTCAGGTCAATTCAAAACTAGGGTGCGTTGCTTAGTAGACACAGGTAGTCAGCGTTCTTACGTCTCTGATAAAGTACTTAGTAGGTTAAATTTCCATTGCAAAAATGAGACTAAGTTACTTATAAATACTTTCTTAGACTCTGACTTTAAAACCTTTGGTGAAACGTACCTTAATGTTGATTTTGGTGACCGTAATAAAGATAGTGTTTTTCCTTTCCTAATCAGTAAAGATGTAGAGCTTTCATATTCTGTCGATGGCTTAAAGTTAGCTCATAGTAATGTCTCTAAACAATTAAAACTAGCTGAACAATTCAATTCTGACGAGGTTAAACTCGAAGGTTTGCTAGGCATTGATGCAATTCAATTGCTTAGTGGTTACAAACTAGTGCCTTGTTTGAAGGGTCTAGCTTTAGAATTTTCATCTGGTTTAGTACCGATAGGTAATGTTGACAGTTTTCTAAATCAAAATCAATTGAATGCTAAGTACAAAGTGAAACGGTCTGACAAATCTCCGCAGACTGTAAGTAGTTCTCTTGTTAACTTTTTAATTAACCCTGTGTCAACTAAGTTCGATCCAATTGGATCTGTAATTAATGATAGTTTAGTTGATAGCAAATTAGACGATATGTTTAATTTAAATTCCTTAGGCATTAGAGAAACTGTTACTGAGTATGATCAGTATCACAATGATAAATTTGATAGTAAAATTGAATTTAATAATGGTAACTATGAGGTTTCCCTACCTTGGACTGACAAAATTTCAGATGTTAAATCTAATTTTCACATTGCTAAATCCGTACTCGATAGAGTATTAGTTAACTTGAACGAAAATAAATTGTATGATAAATACAACGCTGTATTAAAGCAGCAACTCGATGATGACATCATCGAACAAATTCCTTTGAGCGATGTTGATCAAAAGGTATGGATACCTCATAGACATGTAATTAAAAACGATGATAATGTAACTACTAAGCTTCGTATTGTATTAAATTGTAGTTTGAAAGTAAAGGATTCTCCTTCCTTAAATGAGTCCGCATACCCTGGTGTGGATTTGCTTTCAAATTTGTTAGAGCTTCTGATTAAAATTCGAAATAATAAATACCTAGTCATTTCGGATATAAAACAAGCTTTCTTGATGATTAAATTGAAGGAGGATTTTGATAGGAATAAATTTTGTATTTTGTGGAGGAATGAAGCAGGTGAACTTATTGCTTATCGTTACAAAACAATTGTATTTGGGTAAGCAAGCTCGCCCTTCATTTTACTACAGGTCATTAAACATCACGTAGCTAAATACGAGCCTGATGAGTGCTCGCATATTTTGAATAATAATTTGTATGTAGACAATCTCTTCTTCACTGGAAATGATATTAGTTCTTTAACTGAACTTTATCATGAAACTTCTAAGAGAATGCACGAGGGCGGATTTAACTTACGCTCTTGGGCTACAAATTGTGCACCTTTGAAGAAGTTATTTGATATTAATGGTGATTCTGTTTCTCATTCATCAGAATACGAGAAAGTATTAGGATATAGATTTCATGTTGCTTCTGATAGTCTGTCTCTCCCTCCTTATGACCAAGCTTCTAATTCTATTGTTACTAAGCGTTCGGTTCTCTCAGGTATTGCGCAGATTTTCGATCCACTTGGACTAGTTTTGCCCGTCCTTGTTAGAGGCAAAATTTTGCTGCAGGACCTTTGGAAGGACAAATTGGACTGGGACGAACCTGTGAACAAAGACTACAGTAAACGATGGAATTCTATCCAGTCTGATTTTTCTCGGTTGCATGATATTTCCTTTGATAGGCAGGTTTACGATGGTGATTGTGAACTGTTTATTTTTTGTGATTCCTCTAAATCTGTATATGGTTTTTCATGTTATTGTAAAGGTGAAATCGATGGCGTCACTAAATCTAGTTTGTTATTTGCCAAAGCTAAAAATGCTCCAACAAAAAGTAAATCTATTCCCACATTAGAGTTATTGTCTGTATTTTTGGCCATGAAATGTTTGCCAACTATTTTAAATTCTATGCAAAGTAAAGTTAAAAATGTAACCATATGTATCGACGCACAAATTGTTCTCTCCTGGATCCTCACAAAGAATGTGAAGTCAAAGAACATTTTTGCGAAGAATAGAGTAAAGGATATAACTTCCTTTAGGGACGAATATTTCGATAAATTTAATTTACAATGTAAATTTAAGTATGTCCCCACAGCAGAAAATCCCGCAGATTTGTTGACACGTGGAATGTCTGTACGAGAGTTCCGGACAAAGATGAAGTTCTGGCAGAGCGGTCCCGCGTTTCTGCTCCGTCAATCTGACACTTCGTGGCCTGATGACTCGCTGGGATGTTTGTCACAGAAGAGCAGAATTTTGACTAGGACTGCGGTGGTCTCTTCGCCGGAACCCGTCTTGCCATTAGATAAGTATTCTGATGTAAACAAACTCTTGCGAGTAACTTCTCTAATTTATCGTTTCATTTGTAAATTGCGTAAGCAAGCCTCTAGCATTGAGGATTGCCATGAGAAAGCTAAAGTCTACTGGATCAAATACGAGCAAGCAAATCATTTTGAATCTGATCTAAAATTTCTTAAATCTCCTTGCGATAGTCAGATCCCCAATCGTGTAACTAATTTGAATTTGTATTTAGATTGTAATGATATTATCAGATCTAAGGGTCGTTATGATCGTTGTCTAGAAATGTCTTATGATAGATGCAATCCTGTGTTATTACCTAAACATAGTATGTTCACTAAATTAATTATTCTTTATGCTCATGAAGATTGTAAACATTTAGGTGTACCATCAACTATTAATAAAGTTCGTAAAATGGGTTATTGGATTCCTCAAATCCGTAATCTAGTTAAAAATTACCTTTCTAAATGCATAGTTTGTAAGAAGATAAATAAATTTGCTTTCAAATACCCTAAATTAACAGATTTCAACAAAGATAAAGTAAATTTTCACAGACCATTCAATCATACAGGCATCGACTTCACTGGTCATGTTTATGTTAAATTAGGCGATAAATTAACAAAAATGTACCTACTTGTTTTCACGTGTTTAAATATTAGAGCCATACACATAGAACTGTTACCTTCAATGACCTGTAAAGACTTTCTTCTTGCATTTACTAGATTCTGTAATATGTATGGTATACCAAATTCCATATATAGCGATAATGCTTCTACCTTCCTACAGGCTATGGGTATACTTTCCAATAGTCATATTGATAACGATTTTTCTTCATACTTGATTAAAAATTCCATTAAGCATGTCCGAATTCCTTTATACTCGGCATGGGTAGGTAGCGCTTGGGAGCGTATGATTCGCACCATTAAATCATGCTTGTATAAAACTTTAGGTCGCAAGCATCATGAATATTTCAATTTGTTAACTGTACTATCAGATATTATTAATTCTATTAATTCTAGGCCTCTTACTTATTTAGACTCTACCGATCTCAGTGTTTTAACCCCTAATTGTTTCATCAAATCAGATTCTGGTAGATCCGTCTTGTTCGGGCATACGGGTGGGACTGAGCTGTCTGTACCTAACCGAAAGGACCTTGTCAAGGCGCTAGAGCTACGAGAAGAGATGTTCGGCCGCTTCAAGGACATGTGGTATGACGAATATCTCCCGTCATTAAGAGAATCTTCGCGGGACTTGTACCAAAAGGATTGGGAAAACGTCATTAAAATGGATGATGTAGTCCTTATCTCTTCAAGCATCAAGCCACGGTCACATTGGCAGCTGGGTCGAGTCGTAGCCTTGAGTCCTTCTGGAGACGGAAAAGTGCGGTCCGTAACTTTGAAGAAAGCTGACGGTACGGATGGTGTCTATTCCATCAATCTCCTACACCCTCTGGAGATATCTGTGGAGAGCGCACCAAAACTTTCGACGGGATCAGCTGTACCTGAGAAGGACCGTCGAAGAACTTCTAAGCGACTGGCCGCGAAGAAGAAAAGCAATTAGGAATTACTTTTTTTGTGTGGTGGGGAGTGTATAAAAAAGAGCTCCTTACCATTTGTATTATATTAATTAGGCATAAATTGTTTTCATTATTTAATGAGAACTATTCATTTATTTATACAATTGTATAATATTATAATATTCATTACGTGTTATATCACCACTAGATGGCTCTCTTTACCAAATTTAACCTTATATAAGATGTGCACAGCGTGCTACAAAATCAGTATCTACCCAACTCTCGAACTGTTTAATTCGTTTGAAGTTGTGTCTTGTCTAATTTGATTAACTAACTTACACGTTGTACATATAAATTGTACATCGTTAATGTTCGGAAATATTGAAAGCTTAATTCCTATCCTTTTCAAGTTCGAACATTTCTCTTAATAGTACAGTAGTACGCCGTTATTTCGTGAGCTTTGCTCTATTTCATTCTTCTCAATAATTAGAGTTCCCTACTCTATAAAACTTAAAACTGTTATTCAATTCAATATAAATTTGTTTTGACTCTTGAAATAAGCTTTAAAATCCTTAATGGTAAAAATTTCAAGGTAGTATACTTTGTTATAATAATTGCTATATTGAATTTATATAGAGCTATCTGGTGGTGGTAACACTAACTATTTACTTTCATATTCTTTAGAATAAAACCCCTGTGCAGTGTGCATAAACCCGAACGGAAATTACCTACGGTATACAATCCGAAACTCTCCTAATTCCTTTCCTGAAATCTCCTGTTACCTTAACCGGTATCCCATGCTAATGTTGTGCTACATTTTGTAAGGTACTAACTCTAGTCAGTCGCATGAATTTGATGGTGATAAAAACAAATGCTATTTAGGATTGCCAAGCTTCATTTCTAACTTGATTTGTATATTTCAGAATAACTACAAATAAAGATCTGCGCTTCTTGTTTTAAAATTTATGTCATTATCCTTTGAAACCTAATTTGTTCATCTAAATTCTAACATGTTTAATTCTTGAAATCCCGGCCAATGCACCATGTATAAAAAAGAGCTCCTTACCATTTGTATTATATTAATTAGGCATAAATTGTTTTCATTATTTAATGAGAACTATTCATATATTTATACAATTGTATAATATTATAATATTCATTACGTGTTATATCACCACTAGATGGCTCTCTTTACCAAATTTAACCTTATATAAGATGTGCACAGCGTGCTACAAAATCAGTATCTACCCAACTCTCGAACTGTTTAATTCATTTGAAGTTGTGTCTTGTCTAATTTGATTAACTAACTTACACGTTGTACATATAAATTGTACATCGTTAATGTTCGGAAATATTGAAAGCTTAATTCCTATCCTTTTCATGTTCGAACATTTCTCTTAATAGTACAGTAGTACGCCGTTATTTCGTGAGCTGTGCTCCATTTCATACTTCTCAATAATTAGAGTTCCCTACTCTATAAAACTTAAAACTGTTAGTCAATTCAATATAAATTTGTTTTGACTCTTGAAATAAGCTTTAAAATCCTTAATGGTAAAAATTTCAAGGTAGTATACTTTGTTATAATAATTGCTATATTGAATTTATATAGAGCTATCTGGTGGTGGTAACACTAACTATTTACTTTCATATTCTTTAGAATAGAACCCCTGTGCAGTGTGCATAAACCCGAACGGAAATTACCTACGGTATACAATCCGAAACTCTCCTAATTCCTTTCCTGAAATCTCCTGTTACCTTAACCGGTATCCCATGCTAATGTTGTGCTACATTTTGTAAGGTACTAACTCTAGTCAGTCGCATGAATTTGATGGTGATAAAAACAAATGCTATTTAGGATTGCCAAGCTTCATTTCTAACTTAATTTGTATATTTCAGAATAACTACAAATAAAGATCTGCGCTTCTTGTTTTAAAATTTATGTCATTATCCTTTGAAACCTAATTTGTTCATCTAAATTCTAACACCTTTGCTGTAGATAGATCCTTTCCTGTAGATAGATCCTTTCCTGTAGATAGATCCTTTGCTGTAGATAGAACTTTTTCTGTAAATAGATCTTTTGCTGTAGATAGATCCTTTGCTGTTTATAGAACCTTTCCTGTAGATTTATCCTTTGCTGTATATAGCTACTTTACTGTAGATAGATCCTTTGCTGTGGACAGATCCTTTGCAGTAAATAGATCCTTTACTGTAGATAGATCCTTTGCTGTTGATAGATCCTTAACTGTAGATGGATCATTTGCTGTATATAGTTCATTTACTGTAGATAGATCCTTCGCTGTAGATAGATCCTCTGCTGTTTATAGATTCTTTTCTGAACATATATTCTTTGCTGTAGATATATTCTTTGTTGTAGATAGATCCTTTACTGTCGATAGATTCTTTGCTGTAGATAGATCTTTTGCTGTAGATAGATGCTTTGCTGTAGATAGATCCCTTACTGCAGATAGATTACTTTGCTGTTGATAGATCCCATACTGTAAATAGATCCTTTGCTGTAGAGAGATACTTTGCTGTAGAAAGATCCTCTGCTGTAGAAAGATCTTCTGCTGTAAATAGATTCTTTGCAGTAGAAAGATCCTTTGCTGTTGACAGATCTTTCGCTGTAGAAAGATCCTTTGGTGTAGATAGATTCTTTGCTGTAGATAGATCCCTTTCTGTAGATAGATCACTCTGCTGTAGATAGATCATTTGCTGTAGATAGATCCTTTAATGTAGAAAGATCCTCTGTTGTAGAAAGATCTTTTGCTGTAAATAGATCATTTGCTGGAGATAGATCCTTTGCTGTAGATAAATCCTTTGCTGTAGATAGATCCTTTGCTGTAGATAGATACTTTCCTGTAGATAGTGTTGAAATTTTAGTTAAATGTATTACACACTCGTTATATGTGTTAATATTAACTTCCTGTTAGACTAGCTCAGCTATATTAAATTACCTATTGTTTAAATAACCATGTATTACTTTTAATGAGAAACGGACGTAAGGTCTAAAGTCTCTTACATTTCCGGCGAGTGTTAAATACCCCTGTTTGTAGAACCAGAAGGTAGTCTGTCTTTAACATTACTCAGAGAGAGATATGATTCACTCATCTCTCTATATAGACTTCTAATTGTATAACATATTTACTCTTTAAATAAACTCTATGTCTTAACGTTGTTAACCCACTGTTATTTAACCTAATTCTAACAGGTTATGGGCCCAGTGAACGATAAGAGTTTATAAATCAAATTATGTTTAAACAAATTAGAAGTTTATAACTGTAATAAATATAAAAACGAAGTGCAGTGAAAAAGTGTTAACCTATATGAAACATATCACTCAAAACGCTTGCGTAAGCATATCGTGTTAACGCGCTAATGAGGTCAATTAAAATGATTGCTCTAGCGAAAAATGTACTTGTTTTATAAATATAATTATTTAGTATTTGAGCGGAAGAGGTGTCAAGAGAGGCCACAAATTACCTTTAAATCTGTGACCTTATCCTTTGGTAAACAGTCTTTCAACAAAAGGTTCTTGCGAACTAAGACTTGTGTTGCTGTTCCAATTAAATATTAATAATTATATTCAGTGAAGTTATTCTTATGAATTAGAATAATTTTAAAACATCAAATTCAGTTAAACAGTAAATCAATTTAACTGCTGTGGGTGTTTATGTTTGTTAAAGTATTGAATGATAATAAATACTTTCAACAAAAGGTTCTTGCGAACTAAGACTTGTGTTGCTGTTCCAATTGAATATTATTGATTATATTCAGTTATTCTTATGAATTAGAATAATGTTTAAACATCAATTCAGTTAAACAGTAAATCAATTTAATTGCATTGGTTGCTTATGTTTGTTAAGTATTGAATGATAATAAATACTTTCAACAAAAAGGTTCTTGCGAACTAAGACTTGTGTTGCTGTTCCAATTGAATATTAATAATTATATTCAGTGAAATTATTCCTATGAATTAGAATAATTTTAAAACATCAATTCAGTTAAACAGTAAATCAATTTAACTGATTTGTTTGTTTATGTTTGTTAAGTATTGAAAGATAATAAATACTTTGAAAACATGTCTTCAAATAAGTTACCGGGGATTGTTCCCCTAGACGGAAACAGATATCAACAGCAGCAGAATTACTATGCACAGCAGCAACAGACACCGCCAACCCAAACCTCTTACGGCAAATGGGGACAACAAGCACCGGGCGGTTGGAGTGCCGCAACCACTGGACAAGCTGCCGGTACTTGGAGTGGCTATGGACAACAAACCGGACAAACGCCCCAGCAAAGCTGGAGCAACTCCACGCAGGGTGGTGGCTATGGGAACTACAACTACAAGAAGTAAAATAAGTAAAGACTTTTTTGTTTGTAAATAGCTACACAAGAAAGTGGTAGTGTTAAGTTGCTAAAATGACTTAGTTTAACTGACAGTTAACTTACGCCATATTGTAGTTCTATTCACAGTAAATAAATAACCTGATGTTAGTCTAGTGGTAGGTTTAGTTAACTTTCACCTCTACGGTTCTTGCACCGGTGTACAACTTGCTTCAGCATTTGTGAAGTGAATTCTCAAATTAATTGAAATTAGTCTTTTGGATAGTAGTTAGATAGAATTTTTATTGACTCTCTCCGTATCAATATCTTGAATTCATTCCCCAATTACTTTAAATTTAGAATAATTCATTTCCTATGTAAATTGTTGTTCATTGTTTTTATTTTAATGGATCGTCTGACATATTAAACACAAAGAACGGCTTGAAAAATATTTCTTTTTTGTAAGTGAAACTATGCTTGCTGACATATTCACTAAACCGTTGCCTATTGATAGATTTACCAAATTTGTTGAATTAATAGGTATGAAAAATATATAATGTTGTGTGAGGAGGAGTGTTGAAATTTTAGTTAAATGTATTACACACTCGTTATATGTTTTAATATTAACTTCCTGTTAGACTAGCTCAGCTATATTAAATTACCTATTGTTTAAATAACCATGTATTACTTTTAATGAGAAACGGACGTAAGGTCTAAAGTCTATTACATTTCCGGCGAGTGTTAAATACCCCTGTTTGTAGAACCAGAAGGTAGTCTGTCTTTAACATTACTCAGAGAGAGATATGATTCACTCATCTCTCTATATAGACTTCTAATTGTATAACATATTTACTCTTTAAATAAACTCTATCTCTTAACGTTGTTAACCCACTGTTATTTAACCTAATTCTAACAGATAGATCCTTTGCTGTAGATAGATCCTTTGCAGAATATAGAGCTTTTGCTGTTACTATATCTTTCGCTGTATATAGATCCTTTGCTCTTGATAGATCCTTGACTGTAGATAGATCATTTGCTGTAGATAGATCCTTTGATGTAGATAGATCCTTTACTGTCGATAGATCCCTTGCTGTAGATAGATCCTTTGATGTAGATAGATGCTTTGCTGTAGATAGATCCTTTGCTGAGGATAGAGCCTTTACTGTAAATATATTTTTTGCTGTAGATAGATTCTTTGTTGTAGATAGATCGTTTGCTGTCGAAAGATCCTTTGTAGTAGATAGATCCTTTCCTGTAGATAGATCCTTTCCTGTAGATAGTTCCTTTGCTGTAGATAGAACTTTTGCTGTAAATATATCTTTTGCTGTAGATAGATCCTTTGCTGTTTATAGATCCTTTCCTGTAGTTGGATCCTTTGCTGTATATAGCTACTTTACTGTAGATAGATCATTTGCTGTGGACAGATCCTTTGCAGTAAATAGATCCTTTACTGTAGATAGATCCTTTGCTGTTGATAGATCCTTAACTGTAGATGGATCATTTGCTGTATATAGTTCATTTACTGTAGATAGATCCTTCGCTGTAGATAGATCCTCTGCTGTTTATAGATTCTTTTCTGAACATATATTCTTTGCTGTAGATATATTCTTTGTTGTAGATAGATCCTTTACTGTCGATAGATCCTTTGCTGTATATAGATCTTTTGCTGTAGATAGATGCTTTGCTGTAGATAGATCCCTTACTGCAGATAGATTACTTTGCTGTAGATAGATCCTTTGCTGCAGATTGATCCTTTGCTGTATAAAGTTCCTCTGCTGTAATTAGATCCTTTGTTTTAGATAGATCATTGGCTTTAGATAGATCCTTCGCTGTAGATAAATCCTTTTCTGTAGATAGATCCTTTTCTGTTGATAGATCCATTACTGTTGTAAAACCTTTGCTGTTGATAGATCCCATACTGTAAATAGATCCTTTGCTGTAGAGAGATACTTTGCTGTAGAAAGATCCTCTGCTGTAGAAAGATCTTCTGCTGTAAATAGATTCTTTGCAGTAGAAAGATCCTTTGCTGTTGACAGATCTTTCGCTGTAGAAAGATCCTTTGGTGTGGATAGATTCTTTGCTGTAGATAGATCCCTTTCTGTAGATAGATCACTCTGCTGAAGATAGATCATTTGCTGTAGATAGATCCTTTAATGTAGAAAGATCCTCTGTTGTAGGAAGATCTTTTGCTGTAAATAGATCATTTGCTGGAGATAGATCCTTTGCTGTTGACAGATCCTGCACTGTAGAAAGATCCTTTGGTGGAGATAGATCCTTTGCTGTTGACAGATCCTGCACTGTAGAAAGATCCTTTGGTGTAGATAGATTCTTTGCTGTAAATAGATCCTTTGCTGTAGATAGATCCTTTGCTGTATAATGTTCCTCTGCTGTAAATAGATCCTTTGTTGTAGATAGATCATTGGCTTTAGATAGATCCTTTGCTGTAGATAGATCCTTTGCTGTAGATAGATCCTTAACTGTAGATAGATCCTTTGCTGTAGATCGATCCTTCGCTGTAAATAGATCCTTTACTGTAGATTGATCCTTCGCTGCAAAAAGATCCCTTACTGTAGATAAATCCTTTGCTGTAGATAGATCCTATGCTGTAGATAGATCCTTTGCTGTAGATGCACCTTTGCTATAGATTGATCCTTCGCTGTAAATAGATCCTTTACTGAAGATAAGTCCTTTGCTTTAGATACATCCTTTGCTGTAGATAGATCCTTTGCTGAAGATAGATCCTTTGCTGTAGTAGATCCTTTGCTGAAGAAAGATCCTTTGCTGTAATTTGATCCATTGCTGTAAATAGATCCCTTACTGTAGATAGGTCCTTTGCTGTAGATAGATCCTTTGCTCTAGATAGATCCTTTGCTGAAGATAGATCCTTTGCTGCAGTAGATCCTTTGCTGTAGATTGATCCTTCGCTGTAAATAGATCCCTTACTGTATATAGGTCCTGTACTGTAGATAGATCCTTTGCTATAGATTGATCATTTGCTGTAGATAGATCTTTTGCTGTAGATAGATCCTTTGCTGTAAATAGAGCACATATTGTAGAAAGATCCTTTGCTGTAGATAGATCCTATTCTGTAGAAAGATCCTTTGCTGAAGATAGATCCTTTGCTGTAGATGGATCCTTTGCTGTAGATAAATCCTTTGCTGTAGATAGATCCTTTGCTGTAGATAGATATTTTCCTATAGATAGATCCTTTGCTGTAGATAGATCCTTTGCTGTTGATAGATCCTTAACTGTAGATGGATCATTTGCTGTATATAGTTCATTTACTGTAGATAGATCATTCGCTGTAGATAGATCCTCTGCTGTTTATAGATTCTTTTCTGAACATATATTCTTTGCTGTAGATAGATTTTTTGTTGTAGATAGATCCTTTGTTGAGGACAGATCCTTTGCTGTGGACAGATCCTGCAGTGTAGAAAGATCCTTTGGTGTAGATAGATTCTTTGCTGTAAATAGATCCTCTGCTGTAGATAGATCCTTTGCTGTATAATGTTCCTCTGCTGTAAATAGATCCTTTGTTGTAGATAGATCATTGGCTTTAGATAGATCCTTTGCTGTAAATAGATCCTTTGCTGTAGATAGATCCTTAACTGTAGATAGATCCTTTGCTGTAGATCGATCATTCGCTGTAAATAGATCCTTTACTGTAGATTGATCCTTCGCTGCAAAAAGATCCCTTACCGTAGATAAATCCTTTGCTGTAGATAGATCCTATGCTGTAGATAGATCCTTCGCTGTAGATGCACCTTTGCTATAGATTGATCCTTCGCTGTAAATAGATCCTTTACTGAAGATAAGTCCTTTGCTTTAGATACATCCTTTGCTGTAGATAGATCCTTTGCTGAAGATAGATCCTTTGCTGTAGTAGATCCTTTGCTGAAGAAAGATCCTTTGCTGTAGATAGATCCTTTGCTGTAATTTGATCCATTGCTGTAAATAGATCCCTTACTGTAGATAGGTCCTTTGCTGTAGATAGATCCTTTGCTCTAGATAGATCCTTTGCTGAAGATAGATCCTTTGGTGCAGTAGATCCTTTGCTGTAGATTGATCCTTCGCTGTAAATAGATCCCTTACTGTATATAGGTCCTGTACTGTAGATAGATCCTTTGCTATAGATTGATCATTTGCTGTAGATAGATCTTTTGCTGTAGATAGATCCTTTGCTGTAAATAGAGCACATATTGTAGAAAGATCCTTTGCTGTAGATAGATCCTATTCTGTAGAAAGATCCTTTGCTGAAGATAGATCCTTTGCTGTAGATGGATCCTTTGCTGTAGATAAATCCTTTGCTGTAGATAGATCCTTTGCTGTAGATAGATATTTTCCTATAGATAGATCCTTTGCTGTAGATAGATCCTTTGCTGTTGATAGATCCTTAACTGTAGATGGATCATTTGCTGTATATAGTTCATTTACTGTAGATAGATCCTTCGCTGTAGATAGATCCTCTGCTGTTTATAGATTCTTTTCTGAACATATATTCTTTGCTGTAGATAGATTTTTTGTTGTAGATAGATCCTTTGCTGAGGACAGATCCTTCGCTGTGGACAGATCCTTTGCTGTAGATAGATCCTTGACTGTAGATAGATCCTTTGCTGTAGATGGATCCTTTGCTGTAGATAGATCCTTTACTGTCGATAGATCCCTTGCTGTAGATAGATCCTTTGCTGTAGATAGATCCTTTGCTGTAGATAGATCCTTTGCTGTAGAAAGATCCTTTGCTGTAGAAAGATCTTCTGCTGTAAATAGATCCTTCGCAGTAGAAAGATCCTTTGCTGTTGACAGATCATTCGCTGAAGATAGATCCTTTGGTGTAGATAGATTCTTTGCTGTAGATAGATCCCTTACTGTAGATAGATCACTTTGCTGTAGATAGATCTTTTGCTGTAGATAGATCCTTTGATGTAGAAAGATCCTCTGTTGTAGAAAGATCTTTTGCTGTAAATAGATCATTTGCTGTAGATAGATCCTTTGCTGTAGATAGATCCTTTGCTTAAATAGATCCTTAACTGTAGATTGATCCTCTGCTGTAGATAGATCCTTTTCAGTAGATAAATCCTTGATTGTAGATAGATTCTTTGCTGTAGATAGATCCTTTGCTGTAGATCGATTCTTCGCTGTAAATAGATCCTTTGCTGTAGATTGATCCTTCGCTGCAAAAAGATCCCTTACTGTAGGTAGATCCTTTGCTGTAGATAGATCCTATGCTGTAGATAGATCCTTCGCTGTAGATAGATCTTTTGCTGTAGGTAGATCCTTTGCTGTAGATAGATCCTATGCTGTAGATAGATCCTTTGCTGTAGATAGATCTCTTGCTGTAGTTTGATCCTTCGCTGTAAATAGATCCCTTACTGTAGAAAGGTCCTTTGCTGTAGATAGATCCTTTGCTCTAGATAGATCCTTTGCTGAAGATAGATCCTTTGCTGTAGTAGATCCTTTGCTGTAGAAAGATTCTCCACTATAAATAGATCCATTGCTGTGGATAGATCCTTTGTTGTAGATAGAGCCTTTGCTGTAAATGGATCCTTTGGCTGCATAGAGTTCCTTTACTGTAGATAAATCCTTTGCTATAGATTGATCATTTGCTGTAGATAGATCCTTAGCTGTAGATTGATCCTTTGCTGTAAATATATCATATATTGTAGATAGATCCTTTGCTGTAGATAGATCCTATTCTGTAGAAAGATCCTTTGCTGAAGATAGATCCGTTGCTGTAGAAAGATTCTCTGCTATAAATAGATCCACTGCTGTGGATAGATACTTTGTTGTAGATAGATCCTTTGCTGTAAATGGATCCTTTGGCTGTATAGAGTTCCTTCACTGTAGATATATCCTTTGCTATAGATTCATCATTTGCTGTAGATAGAACATCAGCTGTAGATAGATCCTTTGCTGTAAATAGATCACATATTGTAGATAGATCCTTTGCTGTAGATAGATCCTATTCTGTAGAAAGATCCTTTGCTGAAGATAAATCCTTCGCTGTAGATTGATCCATTGCTGTAGATAGATCCTTTAATGTAGATAGATCCTTTGCTGTAGATAGATCTTTTGTAGTAGATAGATCATTTATCGTAGATAGATCCTTTGCTGTAAATAGATCTAAGATCCTTTGCTATAAATAAATGAAAAATCCTTTCCCGTAGATAGATCCTTTGCTGTAGATAGATCCTTTGCTGTAGATAGATCCTTCGCTGTAGATAAATCCTTCTCTGTAGATAGATCCTTTTCTGTAGATAGATCCATTACTGTTGATAAAACCTTTGCTGTTGATAGATCAAATACTCTAAATAGATCCTTTGCTGTAGAGAGATACTTTGCTGTAGAAAGATCCTCTGCTGTAGAAAGATCTTCTGCTGTAAATAGATCCTTTGCAGTGGAAAGATCCTTTGCTGTTGACAGATCTTTCGCTGTAGAAAGATCCTTTGGTGTAGATAGATTCTTTGCTGTAGATAGATCATTTTCTGTAGATAGATCACTCTGCTGTAGATAGATCATTTGCTGTAGATAGATCCTTTAATGTAGAAAGATCCTCTGTTGTAGAAAGATCTTTTGCTGTAAATAGATCATTTGCTGGAGATAGATCCTTTGCTGTCGACAGATCCTGCACTGTAGAAAGATCCTTCGGTGTAGATAGATTCTTTGCTGTAGATAGATCCTTTGCTGTAGATAGATCCTTTGCTTAAGATAGATCCTTAACTGTAGATTAATCCTTTGCTGTAGATAGATCCTTTGCAGTAGATAAATTCTTGACTGTAGATAGATCCTTTGCTGTACATAGATCCTTTACTGTAGATTGATCCTTCGCTGCAAAAAGATCCCTTACTGTAGATAGATCCTATGCTGTAGATAGATCCTTTGCTGTAGATAGATCCTTTGCTGTAGATTGATCCTTCGCTGTAAATAGATCCCATACTGTATATAGGTCCTTTGCTGTAGATAGATCCTTAGCTGTAGATAGATCCTTTGCTGAAGTTAGATCCTTTGCTGTAGTAGATCTTTTCCTGTAGAAAGATTCTCTTCTCCGCTATAAAGATAACTTTTGCTGTAGATAGATCATTTGTTGTAGATAGATCCTTTGCTGTAAATGAATCCTTTGGCTGTATAGAGTTCCATTATTGTAGATATATCCTTTGCTATAGATTGATCATTTGCTGTTGATAGATCTATTGCTGTAGATAGATACTTTGCTGTAAATAGAGCACATATTGTAGAAAGATCCTTTGCTGTAGATAGATCCTATTCTGTAGAAAGATCCTTTGCTGAAGATAGATCCTTTGCTGTAGATGGATCCTTTGCTGTAGATAAATCCTTTGCTGTAGATAGATCCTTTGCTGTAGATAGATACTTTCTTGTAGATAGATCCTTTGCTGTAGATAGATCCTTTGCTGTAGATAGATCTTTTGCAGAATATAGAACTTTTGCTGTTAATAGATCTTTTGCTGTAGATAGATCCTTTGCTGTTGATAGATCCTTAACTGTAGATGGATCATTTGCTGTATATAGTTCATTTACTGTAGATAGATCCTTCGCTGTAGATAGATCCTCTGCTGTTAATAGATTCTTTTCTGAACATATATTCTTTGCTGTAGATAGATTCTTTGTTGTAGATAGATCCTTTGCTGTGGACAGATCCTTTGCTGTGGACAGATCCTTTGCAGTAGATAGATTTTTGACTGTAGGTAGATCCTTTGCTGTAGATGGATCCTTTGCTGTAGATAGATCCTTTACTGTCGATAGATCCCTTGCTGTAGATAGATGCTTTGCTGTAAATAGATCTCTTACTGCAGATAGATTACTTTGCTGTAGATAGATCCTTTGCTGTAGATTGATCCTTTGCTGTATAAAGTTCTTCTGCTGTAATTAGATCCTTTGTTGTAGATAGATCATTGGCTTTAGATAGATCCTTTGCTGTAGATAGATCCTTTGCTTAAGATAGATACTTAACTGTAGATTAATCCTTTTCTGTAGATAGATCCTTTGCAATAGATAAATCCCTGACTGTAGATAGATCCTTTGCTGTAGATAGAGCCTTTGCTTAAGATAGATCCTTAACTGTAGATTAATCCTTTGCTGTAGATAGATCCTTTGCAATAGATAAATCCTTGACTGTAGATAGATCCTTTGCAATAGATAAATCCTTGACTGTGGATAAATCCTTTGCTGTAGATAGATTCTTTGTTGTAAATAGAGCCTTTGCTGTAAATGGATCCTTTGGCTGTATAGAGTTCCTTTACTGTAGATATATCCTTTGCTATAGATTGATCATATGCTGTAGATAGATCCTTAGCTGTAGATAGATCCTTTGCTGTAAATAGATCACATATTGTAGATAGATCCTTTGCTGTAGATAGATCCTATTCTGTAGAAAGATCATTTGCTGAAGATAGATCCTCTGCTGTAGAAAGATTCTCCGCTATAAATAGATCCACTGCTGTGGATAGATACTTTGTTGCAGATAGATCCTTTGCTGTAAATGGATCCTTTGGCTGTATAGAGTTCCTTTACTGTAGATATATCCTTTGCTATAGATTCATCATTTGCTGTAGATAGATCCTTAGCTGTAGATAGATCCTTTGCTGTAAATAGATCACATATTGTAGATAAATCCTGTGCTGTAAATAGATCCTATTCTGTATAAAGATCCTTTGCTGAAGATAGATCCTTCGCTGTAGATTGATCCATTGCTGTAGATAGATTCTTTAATGTAGATAGATCCTTCGCTGTAGATAGATCTTTTGTAGTAGATAGATCATTTATCGTAGATAGATCCTTTGCTGTAAATAGATTCAAGATTCTTTGCTATAAATAAATGAAAAATCCTTTCTCGTAGATAGATCCTTTGCTGTAGATAGATCCTTTAATGTAGAAAGATCCTTTGTTGTAAAAAGATCTTTTGCTGTAAATAGATCATTTGCTGTAGATAGATCATTTGCTGTTGACAGATTCTGCACTGTAGAAAGATCCTTTGGTGTAGATAGATTCTTTGCTGTAGATAGATCCCTTACTGCAGATAGATTACTTTGCTGTAGATAGATCCTTTGCTTTAGATTGATCCTTTGCTGTATAAAGTTCCTCTGCTGTAATTAGATCCTTTGTTGTAGATAGATCATTGGCATCAGATAGATCCTTTGCTGTAGATAGATCCTTTGCTTAAGATAGATCCTTAACTGTAGATTGATACTTTTCTGTAGATAGATCCTTTGCGGTAGATAAACTCTTGACTGTAGATAGATCCTTTGCTGTAGATAGATCCTTTGCTGTAGATCTATCCTTCGCTGTAAATAGATCCCTTGCTGTAGATTGATCCTTCGCTGCAAAAAGATAACTTACTGTAGATAGATCCCTTGCTGTAGGTAGATCCTATGCTGTAGATAGTTCCTTTGCTGTAGATAGAACCTTTGCTGTAGATTGATCCTTCGCTGTAAATAGATCCCTTACTATATATATGTCCTTTGCTGTAGATAGATCCTTAGCTGTAGATAGATCCTTTGCTGAAGATAGATCCTTTGCTGTAGTAGATCCTTTGCTGTAGAAAGATTCTCCGCTATAGATAGATCCTTTGCTGTAGATAGATCCTTTGCTGTAGATAGATCATTTGTTGTAGATAGATCCTTTGCTGTAAATGAATCCTTTGGCTGTATAGAGTTCCATTACTGTAGATATATCCTTTGCTATAGATTGATCATTTGCTGTAGATAGATCTTTTGCTGTAGATAGATCCTTTGCTGTAAATAGAGCACACATTGTAGAAAGATCTTTTGCGGTAGATAGATCCTATTCTGTAGAAAGATCCTTTGCTGAAGATAGATCCTCTGCTGTAGATGGATCTTTTGCTGTAGATAAATCCTTTGCTGTAGATAGATCCTTTGCTGTAGATAGATACTTTCCAGTAGATAGATCCTTTGCTGTAGATAGATCCTTTGCTGTAGATAGATCCTTTGCAGAATATAGAACTTTTGCTGTTAATATATCTTTTGCTGTAGATAGATCCTTTGCTGTTGATATATCCTTAACTGTAGATGGATCATTTGCTGTATATAGTTCATTTACTGTAGATAGATCCTTCGCTGTAGATAGTTCCTCTGCTGTTTATAGATTCTTTTCTGAACATATATTCTTTGCTGTAGATAGATTCTTTGTTGTAGAGAGATCCTTTACTGTCGATAGATCCCTTGCTGTAGATAGATCCTTTGCTGTAGATAGATGCTTTGCTGTAGATAGATCCCTTACTGCAGATAGATTACTTTGCTGTTGATAGATCCTTTGCTGTAGATTGATCCTTTGCTGTATAAAGTTCCTCTGCTGTAATTAGATCCTTTGTTTTAGATAGATCATTGGCTTTAGATAGATCATTGGCTTTAGATAGATCATTGGCTTTAGATAGATCCTTTGCTGTAGATTAATCCTTTGCTGTAGATAGATCCTCTGCAGTAGATAAATCCTTGACTGTAGATAGATCCTTCGCTGTAGATAGATCCTTTGCTGTAGATCGATCCTTCGCTGTAAATAGATAATTGGCTGTAGATTGATCCTTCGCTGCAAAAAGATCCCTTACTGTAGATGGATCCTTTGCTGTAGATAGATCCTATGCTGTAGATAGATCCTTTGCTGTAGATAGATCCTTTTCTGTAGATCGATCCTTCGCTGTAAGTAGATCCTTTACTGTATATAGGTCTTTTGCTGTAGATAGATCCTCAACTGTAGATAGATCCTCTGCTGAAGATAGATCCTTTGCTGTATTAGATCTTTTGCTGTAGATCCTATTCTCCGCTATAAATAGATCCTTTGCTGTAGATAGATCATTTGTTGTAGATAGATCCTTTGCTGTAAATGAATCCTTTGGCCGTATAGAGTTCCATTACTGTAGATATATCCTTTGCTATATATTGATCATTTGCTGAAGATAGATCTTTTGCTGTAGATAGATCCTTTGCTGTAGATAGATCCTTTGCTTAAGATAGATCCTTAACTGTAGATTGATCCTTTGCTGTAGATAGATCCTTTGCAGTAGATAAATTCTTGATTGTAGATAGATCCTTTGCTGTAGATAGATCCTTTGCTGTAGATAGATCCTTTGCTGTAGATCGATTCTTCGCTGTAAATAGATCCTTTGCTGTAGATAGATCCTTTGCTGTAGATTGATCCTTCGCTGTAAATAGATCCCTTACTATATATATGTCCTTTGCTGTTGATAGATCCTCAGCTGTAGATAGATCCTTTGCTGAAGATAGATCCTTTGCTGTAGTAGATTCTTTGCTGTAGAAAGATTCTCCGCTATAGATAGATCCTTTGCTGTAGATAGATCCTTTGCTGTAGATAGATCATTTGTTGTAGATAGATCCTTTGCTGTAAATGAATCCTTTTGCTGTATAGAGTTCCATTACTGTAGATATATCCTTTGCTATAGATTGATCATTTGCTGTAGATAGATCTTTTGCTGTAGATAGATCCTTTGCTGTAAATAGAGCACATATTGTAGAAAGATCTTTTGCGGTAGATAGATCCTATTCTGTAGAAATATCCTTTGCTGAAGATAGATCCTCTGCTGTAGATTGATCCTTTGCTGTAGATAAATCCTTTGCTGTAGATAGATCCTTTGCTGTAGATAGATCCTTTGCTGTAAATAGAGCACATATTGTAGAAAGATCTTTTGCGGTAGATAGATCCTATTCTGTAGAAATATCCTTTGCTGAAGATAGATCCTCTGCTGTAGATGGATCCTTTGCTGTAGAAAGATTCTCCACTATAAATAGATCCATTGCTGTGGATAGATCCTTTGTTGTAGATAGAGCCTTTGCTGTAAATGGATCCTTTGGCTGTATAGAGTTCCTTTACTGTAAATAAATCCTTTGCTATAGATTGATCATTTGCTGTAGATAGATCCTTAGTTGTAGATAGATCCTTTGCTGTAAATATATCATATATTGTAGATAGATCCTTTGCTGTAGATAGATCCAATTCTGTAGAAAGATCCTTTGCTGAAAATAGATCCGTTGCTGTAGAAAGATTCTCCGCTATAAATAGATCCACTGCTGTGGATAGATACTTTGTTGTAGATAGATCCTTTGCTGTAAATGGATCCTTTGGCTGTGTAGAGTTCCTTTACTGTAGATATATCCTTTGCTATAGATTCATCATTTGCTGTAGATAGAACCTTAGCTGTAGATAGATCCTTTGCTGTAAATAGATCACATATTGTAGATAGATCCTTTGCTGTAGATAGATCCTATTCTGAAGAAAGATCCTTTGCTGAAGATAAATCCTTCGCTGTAGATTGATCCATTGCTGTAGATAGATCCTTTAATGTAGATAGATCCTTTGTTGTGGATAGATCTTTTGTAGTAGATAGATCATTTATCGTAGAAAGATCATTTATCGTAGATAGATCATTTATCGTAGATAGATCCTTTGCTGTAAATAGATCTAAGATCCTTTGCTATAAATAAATGAAAAATCCTTTCCCGTAGATAGATCCTTTGCTGTAGATAGATCCTTTGCTGTAGATAGATCCTTCGCTTTAGATAAATCCTTCTCTGTAGATAGATCCTTTTCTGTAGATAGATCCATTACTGTTGATAAAACCTTTGCTGTTGATAGATCCAATACTCTAAATAGATCCTTTGCTGTAGAGGGATACTTTGCTGTAGAAAGATCCTCTGCTGTAAAAAGATCTTCTGCTGTAAATAGATCCTTTAATGTAGAAAGATCCTCTGTTGTAGAAAGATCTTTTGCTGTAAATAGATCATTTGCTGGAGATAGATCCTTTGCTGTTGACAGATCCTGCACTGTAGAAAGATCCTTCGGTGTAGAGAGATTCTTTGCTGTAGATAGATCCTTTGCTGTAGATAGATCCTTTGCTTAAGATAGATCCTTAACTGTAGATTAATCCTTTGCTGTAGATAGATCCTTTGCAGTAGATAAATCCTTGACTGTAGACAGATCCTTTGCTGTACATAGATCCTTTGCTGTAGATAGATCCTTTGCTGTAGATCGATACTTCGCTGTAAATAGATCCTTTGCTGTAGATTGATCCTTCGCTGCAAAAAGATTCCTTACTGTAGATAGATCCTTTGCTGTAGATAGATCCTATGCTGTAGATAGATCCTCTGCTGTAGATAGATCCTTTGCTGTAGATTGATCCTTCGCTGTAAATAGATCCCTTACTGTTTATAGGTCCTTTGCTGTAGATAGATCCTTAGCTGTAGATAGATCCTTTGCTGAAGATAGATCCTTTGCTGTAGTAGATCCTTTGCTGTAGAAAGATTCTCCGCTATAAATAGATCTTTTGCTGTAGATAGATCATTTGTTGTTGATAGATCCTTTGCTGTAAATGAATCCTTTGGCTGTATAGAGTTCCATTACTGTAGATATATCCTTAGCTATAGATTGATCATTTACTGTTGATAGATCTATTGCTGTAGATAGATACTTTGCTGTAAATAGAGCACATATTGTAGAAAGATCCTTTGCTGTAGATAGATACTATTCTGTAGAAAGATCCTTTGCTGAAGATAGATCCTTTGCTGTAGATGGATCCTTTGCTGTAGATGAATCCTTTGCTGTAGATAGATCCTTTGCTGTAGATAGATACTTTCCTGTAGATAGATCCTTTGCTGTAGATAGATCTTTTGCAGAATATAGAACTTTTGCTGTTAATAGATCTTTTGCTGTAGATAGATCCTTTGCTGTAGATAGATCCTTTGCTTAAGATAGATCCTTAACTGTAGATTGATCCTTTGCTGTAGATAGATCCTTTGCAGTAGATAAATCCTTGATTGTAGATAGATCCTTTGCTGTAGATAGATTCTTTGCTGTAGATAGATCCTTTGCTGTATATCGATTCTTCGCTGTAAATAGATCCTTTGCTGTAGATTAATCCTTCGCTGCAAAAAGAACCCTTACTGTAGATAGATCCTTTGCTGTAGATAGATCCTATGCTGTAGATAAATCCTTTGCTGTAGATAGATCCTTTGCTGTAGTTTGATCCTTCGCTGTAAATAGATCCCTTACTGTAGATAGGTCCTTTGCAGTAGATAGATCCTTTGTTCTAGATAGATCCTTTGCTGAAAATAGATCCTTTTCTGTAGTTGATCTTTTGCTGTAGAAAAATTCTCGACTATGAATAGATCCATTGCTGTGGATAGATCCTTTGTTGTAGATAGAGCCTTTGCTGTAAATGGATCCTTTGGCTGTATAGAGTTCCTTTACTGTAGATATATCCTTTGCTATAGATTGATCATTAGCTGTAGATAGATCCTTAGCTGTAGATAGATCCTTTGCTTTAAATAGATCACATATTGTAGATAGATCCTTTGCTGTAGATAGATCCTATTCTGTAGAAAGATCCTTTGCTGAAGATAGATCCTTTGCTGTAGAAAGATTCTCCGCTATAAATAGATCCACTGCTGTGGATAGATGCTTTGTTGTAGATAGATCCTTTGCTGTAAATGGATCCTTTGGCTGTATAGAGTTCCTTTACTATAGATATATCATTTGCTATAGATTCATCATCAGCTGTAGATAGATCCTTAGCTGTAGATAGATCCTTTGCTGTAAATAGATCACATAATGTAGATAGATCCTTTGCTGTAGATAGATCCTATTCTGTAGAAAGATCCTTTGCTGAAGATAGATCCTTCGCTGTAGATTGATGCATTGCTGTAGATAGATCCTTTAATGTAGATAGATCCTTTGCTGTAGATAGATCTTTTGTAGTAGATAGATCATTTATCGTAGATTGATCCTTTGCTGTAAACAGATCTAAGATCCTTTGCTATAAATAAATAAAAAATCCTTTCCCGTAGATAGATCCTTTGCTGTAAAGAGATCCTTTGCTGTAGAAAGATCCCCTGCTGTAGAAAGATCTTCTGCTGTGAATAGATATTTTGCAGTAGAAAGATCCTTTGTTGTTGACAGACCTTTCGCTGTAGAAAGATCCTTTGGTAAAGATAGATTCTTTGCTGTAGATAGATCCCTTACTGTAGATAGATCACTTTGCTGTATATAGATCATTTGCTGTAGATAGATCCTTTAATGTAGAAAGATCCTTTGTTGTAAAAAGATCTTTTGCTGTAAATAGATCATTTGCTGTAAATAGATCATTTGCTGTTGACAGATTCCGCTCTGTAGAAATATCCTTTGGTGTAGATAGATTCTTTGCTGTAGATAGATACCTTACTGCAGATAGATTACTTTGCTGTAGATAGATCCTTTGCAGTAGATTGATCCTTTGCTGTATAAAGTTCCTCTGCTGTAATTTGATCCTTTGTTGTAGATAGATCATTGGCATTAGATAGATCCTTTGCTGTAGATAGATCCTTTGCTTAAGATAGATCCTTAACTGTATATTGATACTTTGCTGTAGATAGATCCTTTGCAGTAGATAAATCCTTGACTGTAGATAGATCCTTTGCTGTAGATAGATCCTTTGCTGTAGATAGATCCTTTGCTGTAGATCGATCCTTCGCTGTAAATAGATCCATTGCTGTAGATTGATCCTTCGCTGCAAAAAGATCCCTTACTGTAGATAGATCCTTTGCTGTAGATAGATCCTATGCTCTAGATAGATCCTTTGCTGTAGATAGATCCTTTGCTGTAGATTGATCCTTCGCTGTAAATAGATCCCTTACTGTATATATGTCCTTTGCTGTAGATAGATCCTTAGCTGTAGATAGATCCTTTGCTGAAAATTTATCCTTTGTTGTAGTAGATCCTTTGCTGTAGAAAGATTCTCCGCTATAGATAGATCCTTTGCTGTAGATAGATCATTTGTTGTAGATAGATCCTTTGCTGTAAATGAATCCTTTGGCTGTATAGAGTTCCATTACTGTAGATATATCCTTTGCTATAGATTGATCATTTGCTGTAGATAGATCTTTTGCTGTAGATAGATCCTTTGTTGTGAATAGAGCACATATTGTAGAAAGATCCTTTGCTGTAGATAGATCCTATTCTGTAGAAAGATCTTTTGCTGAAGATAGATCCTTTGCTGTAGATGGATCCTTTGCTGTAGATAAATCCTTTGCTGTAGATAGATCCTTTGCTGTAGATAGATACTTTCCTGTAGATAGATCTTTTCCTGTAGATAGATTTTTTGCAGAATATAGAACTTTTGCTGTTAATAGATCTTTTGCTCTAGATAGATTCTTTGCTGTTGATAGATCCTTAACTGTAGATGGATCATTTGCTGTATATAGTTCATTTACTGTAGATAGATCCTTCGCTGTAGATAGATCCTCTGCTGTTTATAGATTCTTTTTTGAACATATATTCTTTGCTGTAGATAGATTCTTTGTTGTAGATAGATCCTTTACTGTCGATAGATCCTTTGCTGTAGATAGATCTTTTGCTGTAGATAGATGCTTTGCTGTAGATAGATCCCTTACTGCAGATAGATTACTTTGCTGTAGATAGATCCTTTGCTGTAGATTGATCCTTTGCTGTATAAAGTTTCTCTGCTGTAATTAGATCTTTTGTTGTACATAGATCATTGGCTTTAGATAGATCCTTCGCTGTAGATAAATCCTTTTCTGTAGATAGATCCTTTTCTGTTGGTAGATCCATTACTGTTGATAAAACCTTTGCTGTTGATAGATCCCATACTGTAAATAGATCCTTTGCTGTATAGAGATACTTTGCTGTAGAGAGATCCTCTGCTGTAGAAAGATCTTCTGCTGTAAATAGATTCTTTGAAATAGAAAGATCCTTTGCTGTTGACAGATCTTTCACTGTAGAAAGATCCTTTGGTGTAGATGGATTCTTTGCTGTAGATAGATCCCTTTCTGTAGATAGATCACTCTGCTGTAGATAGATCATTTGCTGTAGATTGATCCTTTAATGTAGAAAGATCCTCTGTTGTAGAAAGATCTTTTGCTGTAAATAGATCATTTGCTGGAGATAGATCCTTTTCTGTTGACAGATCCTGCACTGTAGAAAGATCCTTCGGTGTAGATAGATCATTGGCTTTAGATAGATCCTTTGCTGTAGATAGATCCTTTGCTGTAGATAGATCCTTAACTGTAAATAGATCCTTTGCTGTAGATTGATCCTTCGCTGTAAAGAGATCCTTTGCTGTAGATAGATCCTTTGCTGAAGATAGATCCTTTGCTGTAGTAGATCCTTTGCTGCAGAAAGATTCTACGCTATAAATAGATCCTTTGCTGTAGATAGATCCTTTGTTGTAGGTAGATCCTTTGCTGTAAATGGATCCTCTGGCTGTATAGAGTTCCTTTACTGTAGATATATTCTTTGCTATAGATTGATCATTTGCTGTAGATAGATCCTTTGCTGTAGATAGTTCCTATTCTGTAGAAAGATCCTTTGCTGAAGATAGATCCTTTTCTGTAGATGGATCCTTTGCTGTAGATAAATCCTTTGCTGTAGATAGATCCTTTGCTGTAGATAGATACTTTCCTGTAGATAGATCCTTTGCTGTAGATAGATCCTTTGCAGAATATAGAACTTTTGCTGTTACTATATCTTTTGCTGTATATAGATCCTTTGCTCTTGATAGATCCTTGACTGTAGATAGATCATTTGCTGTAGATGGATCCTTTGATGTAGATAGATCCTTTACTGTCGATAGATCCCTTGCTGTAGATAGATCCTTTGAAGTAGATAGATGCTTTGCTGTAGATAGATCCTTTGCTGAGGATAGAGCCTTTACTGTAAATATATTTTTTGCTGTAAATAGATTCTTTGTTGTAGATAGATTGTTTGCTGTCGAAAGATCCTTTGTAGAAGATAGATCCTTTACTGTAGATATATCCCTTATTGTAGATAGATCCTTTGCTGTAGATAGATCCTTTCCTGTAGATAGATCCTTTCCTGTAGATAGATCCTTTGCTGTAGATAGAACATTTGCTGTAAATAGATTTTTTGCTGTAGATAGATCCTTTGCTGTTTATAGAACCTTTCCTGTAGATTTATCTTTTGCTGTATATAGCTACTTTACTGTAGATAGATCCTTTGCTGTGGACAGATCCTTTGCAATAAATAGATCCTTTACTGTAGATAGATCCTTTGCTGTTGATAGATCCTTAACTGTAGATGGATCATTTGCTGTATATAGTTCATTTACTGTAGATAGATCCTTCGCTGTAGATAGATCCTCTGCTGTTTATAGATTCTTTTCTGAACATATATTCTTTGCTGTAGATATATTCTTTGTTGTAAATAGATCCTTTACTGTCGATAGATCCTTTGCTGTAGATAGATCTTTTGCTGTAGATAGATGCTTTGCTGTAGATAGATCCCTTACTGCAAATAGATTACTTTGCTGTAGATAGATCCTTTGCTGTAGATTGATCCTTTGCTGTATAAAGTTCCTCTGCTGTAATTAGATCCTTTGTTGTAGATAGATCATTGGCTTTAGATAGATCCTTTGCTGTAGATAGATCATTTTCTGTAGATAGATCCTTTTCTGTTGATAGATCCATTAGTTGATAAAACCTTTGCTGTTGATAGATTCCATACTGTAAATAGATCCTTTGCTGTAGAGAGATACTTTGCTGTAGAAAGATCCTCTGCTGTAGATAGATCATTTGCTGTAGATAGATCCTTTAATGTAGAAAGATCCTCTGTTGTAGAAAGATCTTTTGCTGTAAATAGATCATTTGCTGAAGATAGATCCTTTGCTGTAGATAAATCCTTTGCTGTAGATAGATCCTTTGCTGTAGATAGATACTTTCCTGTAGATAGATCCTTTGCTGTAGATAGATCCTTTGTTGTAGATAGATCATTGGCTTTAGATAGATCCTTTGCTGTAGATAGATCATTTTCTGTAGATAGATCCTTTTCTGTTGATAGATCCTTTAGTTGATAAAACCTTTGCTGTTGATAGATCCCATACTGTAAATAGATCCTTTGCTGTAGAGAGATACTTTGCTGTAGAAAGATCCTCTGCTGTAGAAAGATCTTCTGCTGTAAATAGATTCTTTGCAGTAGAAAGATCCTTTGCTGTTGACAGATCTTTCGCTGTAGAAAGATCCTTTGGTGTAGATAGATTCTTTGCTGTAGATAGATCCCTTTCTGTAGATAGATCACTCTGCTGTAGATAGATCATTTGCTGTAGATAGATTCTTTAATATAGAAAGATCCTCTGTTGTAGAAAGATCTTTTGCTGTAAATAGATCATTTGCTTGAGATAGATCCTTTGCTGTAGATAAATCCTTTGCTGTAGATAGATCCTTTGCTGTAGATAGATACTTTCCTGTAGATAGATCCTTTGCTGTAGATAGATCCTTTGCAGAATATAGAACTTTTGCTGTTACTATATCTTTTGCTGTATATAGATCCTTTGCTCTTGATAGATCCTTGACTGTAGATAGATCATTTGCTGCAGATGGATCCTTTGATGTAGATAGATCCTTTACTGTCGATAGATCCCTTGCTGTAGATAGATCCTTTGATGTAGATAGATGCTTTGCTGTAGATAGATCCTTTGCTGAGGATAGAGCCTTTACTGTAAATATATTTTTTGCTGTAGATAGATTCTTTGTTGTAGATAGATCGTTTGCTGTCGAAAGATCCTTTGTGGTAGATAGATCCTTTACTGTAGAAATATCCCTTATTGTAGATAGATCCTTTTCGGTAGATTGATCCTTTCCTGTAGATAGATCCTTTCCTGTAGATAGTTCCTTTGCTGTAGATAGAACTTTTGCTGTAAATATATCTTTTGCTGTAGATAGATCCTTTGCTGTTTATAGATCCTTTCCTGTAGATGGATCCTTTGCTGTATATAGCTACTTTACTGTAGATAGATCCTTTGCTGTGGACAGATCCTTTGCAGTAAATAGATCCTTTACTGTAGATAGATCCTTTGCTGTTGATAGATCCTTAACTGTAGATGGATCATTTGCTGTATATAGTTCATTTACTATAGATAGATCCTTCGCTGTAGATAGATCCCTTGCTGTATATAGATCTTTTGCTGTAGATAGATGCTTTACTGTAGATAGATCCCTTACTGCAGATAGATTACTTTGCTGTAGATAGATCCTTTGCTGTAGATTGATCCTTTGCTGTATAAAGTTCCTCTGCTGTAATTAGATCCTTTGTTGTAGATAGATCATTGGCTTTAGATAGATCCTTTGCTGTAGATAGATCATTTTCTGTAGATAGATCCTTTTCTGTTGATAGATCCATTAGTTGATAAAACCTTTGCTGTTGATAGATCCCATACTGTAAATAGATCCTTTGCTGTAGAGAGATACTTTGCTGTAGAAAGATCCTCTGCTGTAGAAAGATCTTCTGCTGTAAATAGATTCTTTGCAGTAGAAAGATCCTTTGCTGTTGACAGATCTTTCGCTGTAGAAAGATCCTTTGGTGTAGATAGATTCTTTGCTGTAGATAGATCCCTTTCTGTAGATAGATCACTCTGCTGTAGATAGATCATTTGCTGTAGATAGATCCTTTAATGTAGAAAGATCCTCTGTTGTAGAAAGATCTTTTGCTGTAAATAGATCATTTGCTGGAGATAGATCCTTCGCTGTAGATAAATCCTTTGCTGTAGATAGATCCTTTGCTGTAGATAGATACTTTCCTGTAGATAGATCCTTTGCTGTAGATAGATCCTTTGCAGAATATAGAACTTTTGCTGTTACTATATCTTTTGCTGTATATAGATCCTTTGCTCTTGATAGATCCTTGACTGTAGATAGATCATTTGCTGTAGATGGATCCTTTGATGTAGATAGATCCTTTACTGTCGATAGATCCCTTGCTGTAGATAGATCCTTTGATGTAGATAGATGCTTTGCTGTAGATAGATCCTTTGCTGAGGATAGAGCCTTTACTGTAAATATATTTTTTGCTGTAGATAGATTCTTTGTTGTAGATAGATCGTTTGCTGTCGAAAGATCCTTTGTGGTAGATAGATCCTTTACTGTAGAAATATCCCTTATTGTAGATAGATCCTTTTCGGTAGATTGATCCTTTCCTGTAGATAGATCCTTTCCTGTAGATAGTTCCTTTGCTGTAGATAGAACTTTTGCTGTAAATATATCTTTTGCTGTAGATAGATCCTTTGCTGTTTATAGATCCTTTCCTGTAGATGGATCCTTTGCTGTATATAGCTACTTTACTGTAGATAGATCCTTTGCTGTGGACAGATCCTTTGCAGTAAATAGATCCTTTACTGTAGATAGATCCTTTGCTGTTGATAGATCCTTAACTGTAGATGGATCATTTGCTGTATATAGTTCATTTACTATAGATAGATCCTTCGCTGTAGATAGATCCCTTGCTGTATATAGATCTTTTGCTGTAGATAGATGCTTTACTGTAGATAGATCCCTTACTGAAGATAGATTACTTTGCTGTAGATAGATCCTTTGCTGTAGATTGATCCTTTGCTGTATAAAGTTCCTCTGCTGTAATTAGATCCTTTGTTGTAGATAGATCATTGGCTTTAGATAGATCCTTTGCTGTAGATAGATCATTTTCTGTAGATAGATCCTTTTCTGTTGATAGATCCATTAGTTGATAAAACCTTTGCTGTTGATAGATCCCATACTGTAAATAGATCCTTTGCTGTAGAGAGATACTTTGCTGTAGAAAGATCCTCTGCTGTAGAAAGATCTTCTGCTGTAAATAGATTCTTTGCAGTAGAAAGATCCTTTGCTGTTGACAGATCTTTCGCTGTAGAAAGATCCTTTGGTGTAGATAGATTCTTTGCTGTAGATAGATCCCTTTCTGTAGATAGATCACTCTGCTGTAGATAGATCATTTGCTGTAGATAGATCCTTTAATGTAGAAAGATCCTCTGTTGTAGAAAGATCTTTTGCTGTAAATAGATCATTTGCTGGAGATAGATCCTTCGCTGTAGATAAATCCTTTGCTGTAGATAGATCCTTTGCTGTAGATAGATACTTTCCTGTAGATAGATCCTTTGCTGTAGATAGATCCTTTGCAGAATATAGAACTTTTGCTGTTACTATATCTTTTGCTGTATATAGATCCTTTGCTCTTGATAGATCCTTGACTGTAGATAGATCATTTGCTGTAGATGGATCCTTTGATGTAGATAGATCCTTTACTGTCGATAGATCCCTTGCTGTAGATAGATCCTTTGATGTAGATAGATGCTTTGCTGTAGATAGATCCTTTGCTGAGGATAGAGCCTTTATTGTAAATATATTTTATGCTGTAGATAGATTCTTTGTTGTAGATAGATTGTTTGCTGTCGAAAGATCCTTTGTAGTAGATAGATCCTTTACTGTAGAAATATCCCTTATTGTAGATAGATCCTTTTCGGTAGATTGATCCTTTCCTGTAGATAGATCCTTTCCTGTAGATAGTTCCTTTGCTGTAGATAGAACTTTTGCTGTAAATATATCTTTTGCTGTAGATAGATCCTTTGCTGTTTATAGATCCTTTCCTGTAGATGGATCCTTTGCTGTATAAAGCTACTTTACTGTAGATAGATCCTTTGCTGTGGACATATCCTTTGCAGTAAATAGATCCTTTACTGTAGATAGATCCTTTGCTGTTGATAGATCTTTAACTGTAGATGGATCATTTGCTGTATATAGTTCATTTACTGTAGATAGATCCTTCGCTGTAGATAGATCCTCTGCTGCTTATAGATTCTTTTCTGAACATATATTCTTTGCTGTAGAAATATTCTTTGTTGTAGATAGATCCTTTACTGTCGATAGATCCTTTGCTGTATATAGATCTTTTGCTGTAGATAGATGCTTTGCTGTAGATAGATCCCTTACTGCAGATAGATTACTTTGCTGTAGATAGATCCTTTGCTGTAGATTGATCCTTTGCTGTATAAAGTTCCTCTGCTGTAAGTAGATCCTTTGTTGTAGATAGATCATTGGCTTTAGATAGATCCTTCGCTGTAGTTAAATCCTTTTCTGTAGATAGATCCTTCTCTGTTGATAGATCC
Source organism: Caprella mutica (assembly GCA_947561585.1). Classification (NCBI taxonomy): domain Eukaryota; kingdom Metazoa; phylum Arthropoda; class Malacostraca; order Amphipoda; family Caprellidae; genus Caprella; species Caprella mutica. Next base: position 99,179 of record CANNZV010001549.1, on the reverse strand, counting down.
ATTACTGTTGATAAAACCTTTGCTGTTGATAGATCCCATACTGTAAATAGATCCTTTGCTGTAGAGAGATACTTTGCTGTTGACAGATCTTTCGCTGTAGAAAGATCCTTTGGTGTAGATAAATTCTTTGCTGTAGATAGATTCTTTGCTGTAGATAGATCCCTTTCTGTAGATAGATCACTCTGCTGAAGATAGATCATTTGCTGTAGATAGATCCTTTAATGTAGAAAGATCCTCTGTTGTAGAAAGATCTTTTGCTGTAAATAGATCATTTGCTGGAGATAGATTTTTTGCTGTTGACAGATCCTGCACTGTAGAAAGATCCTTTGCTGTAAATAGATCTTTTGCTGTAGATAGATCCTTTGCTGTTTATAGAACTTTTCCTGTAGATTTATCCTTTGCTGTATATAGCTACTTTACTGTAGATAGATCCTTTGCTGTGGACAGATCCTTTGCAGTAAATAGATCCTTTACTGTAGATAGATCCTTTGCTGTTGATAGATCCTTAACTGTAGATGGATCATTTGCTGTATATAGTTCATTTACTGTAGATAGATCTTTCGCTGTAGATAGAACCTCTGCTATTTATAGATTCTTTTCTGAACATATATTCTTTGCTGTAGATATATTCTTTGTTGTAAATAGATCCTTTACTGTCGATTGATCCTTTGCTGTAGATAGATCTTTTGCTGTAGATAGATGCTTTGCTGTAGATTGATCCCTTACTGCAAATAGATTACTTTGCTGTAGATAGATCCTTTGCTGTAGATTGATCCTTTGCAGTATAAAGTTCCTCTGCTGCAATTAGATCCTTTGTTGTAGATAGATCATTGGCTTTAGATAGATCCTTTGCTGTAGATAGATCATTTTCTGTAGATAGATCCTTTTCTGTTGATAGATCCTTTAGTTGATAAAACCTTTGCTGTTGATAGATCCCATACTGTAAATAGATCCTTTGCTGTAGAGAGATACTTTGCTGTAGAAAGATCCTCTGCTGTAGAAAGATCTTCTGCTGTAAATAGATTCTTTGCAGTAGAAAGATCCTTTGCTGTTGACAGATCTTTCGCTGTAGAAAGATCCTTTGGTGTAGATAGATTCTTTGCTGTAGATAGATCCCTTTCTGTAGATAGATCACTCTGCTGTAGATAGATCATTTGCTGTAGATAGATCCTTTAATGTAGAAAGATCCTCTGTTGTAGAAAGATCTTTTGCTGTAAATAGATCATTTGCTTGAGATAGATCCTTTGCTGTAGATAAATCCTTTGCTGTAGATAGATCCTTTGCTGTAGATAGATACTTTCCTGTAGATAGATCCTTTGCTGTAGATAGATCCTTTGCAGAATATAGAACTTTTGCTGTTACTATATCTTTTGCTGTATATAGATCCTTTGCTCTTGATAGATCCTTGACTGTAGATAGATCATTTGCTGTAGATGGATCCTTTGATGTAGATAGATCCTTTACTGTCGATAGATCCCTTGCTGTAGATAGATCCTTTGATGTAGATAGATGCTTTGCTGTAGATAGATCCTTTGCTGAGGATAGAGCCTTTACTGTAAATATATTTTTTGCTGTAGATAGATTCTTTGTTGTAGATAGATCGTTTGCTGTCGAAAGATCCTTTGTGGTAGATAGATCCTTTACTGTAGAAATATCCCTTATTGTAGATAGATCCTTTTCGGTAGATTGATCCTTTCCTGTAGATAGATCCTTTCCTGTAAATAGTTCCTTTGCTGTAGATAGAACTTTTGCTGTAAATATATCTTTTGCTGTAGATAGATCCTTTGCTGTTTATAGATCCTTTCCTGTAGATGGATCCTTTGCTGTATATAGCTACTTTACTGTAGATAGATCCTTTGCTGTGGACAGATCCTTTGCAGTAAATAGATCCTTTACTGTAGATAGATCCTTTGCTGTTGATAGATCCTTAACTGTAGATGGATCATTTGCTGTATATAGTTCATTTACTGTAGATAGATCCTTCGCTGTAGATAGATCCTCTGCTGTTTATAGATTCTTTTCTGAACATATATTCTTTGCTGTAGATATATTCTTTGTTGTAGATAGATCCTTTACTGTCGATAGATCCCTTGCTGTATATAGATCTTTTGCTGTAGATAGATGCTTTGCTGTAGATAGATCCCTTACTGCAGATAGATTACTTTCCTGTAGATAGATCCTTTCCTGTAGATAGTTCCTTTGCTGTAGAAAGATCTTTTGCTGTAAATAGATCATTTGCTGGAGATAGATCCTTTGCTGTTGACAGATCCTGCACTGTAGAAAGATCCTTTGCTGTAGATTGATCCTTTGCTGTATAAAGTTTTTCTGCTGTAATTAGATCCTTTGTTGTACATAGATCATTGGCTTTAGATAGATCCTTCGCTGAAGATAAATCCTTTTCTGTAGAAAGATCCATTTCTGTTGATAGATCCATTACTGTTGATAAAACCTTTGCTGTTGATAGATCCCATACTGTAAATAGATCCTTTGCTGTTGACAGATCTTTCGCTGTAAAAAGATCCTTTGGTGTAGATAGATTCTTTGCTGTAGATAGATCCCTTTCTGTAGATAGATCACTCTGCTGTAGATAGATCATTTGCTGTAGATAGATCCTTTAATGTAGAAAGATCTTCTGTTGTAGAAAGATCTTTTGCTGTAAATAGATCATTTGCTGGAGATAGATCCTTTGCTGTTGACAGATCCTGCACAGTAGAAATATCTTTCGGTGTAGATAGATTCTTTGCTGTAGATAGATCCTTTGCTGTAGATAGATCCTTTGCTGTATAAAGTTCCTCTGCTGTAAATAGATCCTTTGTTGTAGATAGATCATTGGCTTTAGATAGATCCTTTGCTGTTGATAGATCCTTTGCTGTAGATAGATCCTTAACTGTAGATAGATCCTTTGCTGTAGATCGATCCTTCGCTGTAAATAGATCCTTTGCAGTAGATAAATCCTTGATTGTAGATAGAACCTTTGCTGTTGATAGATCCTTTGCTGTAGATAGATCCTTTGCTGTAGATAGATCCTTTGCTTAAGATAGATCCTTAACTGTAGATTGATCCTTTGCTGTAGATAGATCCTTTGCAGTAGATAAATCCTTGATTGTAGATAGAACCTTTGCTGTTGATAGATCCTTTGCTGTAGATAGATCCTTTGCTGTAGATAGATCCTTTGCTGTAGATAGATCCTTTGCTTAAGATAGATCCTTAACTGTAGATTGATCCTTTGCTGTAGATAGATCCTTTGCAGTAGATAAATCCTTGATTGTAGATAGAACCTTTGCTGTTGATAGATCCTTTGCTGTAGATAGATCCTTTGCTGTAGATTAATCCTTCGCTGCAAAAAGATCCCTTACTGTAGATAGATCCTTCGCTGTAAATAGATCCCTTACTGTAGATAGGTCCTTTGCTGTAGATAGATCCTTTGCTCTAGATAGATCCTTTGCTGAAAATAGATCCTTTTCTGTAGTTGATCCTTTGCTGTAGAAAGATTCTCCACTATGAATAGATCCATTGCTGTGGATAGATCCTTTGTTGTAGATAGAGCCTTTGCTGTAAATTGATCCTTTGGCTGTATAGAGTTTCTTTACTGTAGATATATCCTTTGCTATAGATTGATCATTTGCTGTAGATAGATCCTTAGCTGTAGATAGATCCTTTGCTGTAAATAGATCACATATTGTAGATAGATCCTTTGCTGTAGATAGATCCTATTCTGTAGAAAGATCCTTTGCTGAAGATAGATCCTTTGCTGTAGAAAGATTCTCCGCTATAAATAGATCCACTGCTGCGGATAGATACTTTGTTGTAGATAGATCCTTTGCTGTAAATGGATCCTTTGGCTGTATAGAGTTCCTTTACTGTAGATATATCATTTGCTATAGATTCATCATTAGCTGTAGATAGATCCTTAGCTGTAGATAGATCCTTTGCTGTAAATAGATCACATAATGTAGATAGATCCTTTGCTGTAGATAGATCCTATTCTGTAGAAAGATCCTTTGCTGAAGATAGATCCTTCGCTGTAGATTGATCCGTTGCTGTAGATAGATCCTTTAATGTAGATAGATCCTTTGCTGTAGATAGATCTTTTGTAGTAGATAGATCATTTATCGTAGATTGATCCTTTGCTGTAAATAGATCACATAATGTAGATAGATCCTTTGCTGTAGATAGATCCTATTCTGTAGAAAGATCCTTTGCTGAAGATAGATCCTTCGCTGTAGATTGATCCTTTTCTGTTGATAGATCCATTACTGTTGATAAAACCTTTGCTGTTGATAGATCCTATACTGTAAATAGATCCTTTGCTGTAGAGAGATACTTTGCTGTAGAAAGATCCTCTGCTGTAGAAAGATCTTCTGCTGTAAATAGATTCTTTGCAGTAGAAAGATCCTTTGCTGTTGACAGATCTTTCGCTGTAGAAAGATCCTTTGGTGTAGTTAGATCATTTGCTGTAGATAGATCCTTTAATGTAGAAAGATCCTCTGTTGTAGAAAGATCTTTTGCTGTAAATAGATCATTTGCTTGAGATAGATCCTTTGCTGTTGACAGATCCTGCACTGTAGAAAGATCCTTTGGTGTAGATAGATTCTTTGCTGTAAATAGATCCTTTGTTGTAGATAGATCCTTTGCTGTATAATGTTCCTCTGCTGTAAATAGATCCTTTGTTGTAGATAGATCATTGGCTTTAGATAGATCCTTTGCTGTAGATAGATCCTTTGCTGTAGATAGATCCTTAACTGTAGATAGATCCTTTGCTGTAGATCGATCCTTCGCTGTAAATTGATCCTTTACTGTAGATTGATCCTTCGCTGCAAAAAGATCCCTTACTGTAGATATATCCTTTGCTGTAGATAGATCCTATGCTGTAGATAGATCCTTTGCTGTAGATGCACCTTTGCTATAGATTGATCCTCCGCTGTAAATAGATCCTTTATTGTAGATAGGTCCTTTGCTTTAGATACATCCTTTGCTGTAGATAGATCCTTTGCTGAAGATAGATCCTTTGCTGTAGTAGATCCTTTGCTGAAGAAAGATTCTACGCTATAAATAGATCCTTTGCTGTAGATAGATCCTTTGTTGTAGGTAGATCCTTTGCTGTAAATGGATCCTTTGGCTGTATAGAGTTCCTTTACTGTTGATATATTCTTTGCTATAGATTGATCATTTGCTGTGGATAGATCCTTTGCTGTATATAGTTCCTATTCTGTAGAAAGATCCTTTGCTGAAGATAGATCCTTTGCTGTAGATGGATCCTTTGCTGTAGATAAATCCTTTGCAGAATATAGAACTTTTGCTGTTACTATATCTTTTGCTGTATATAGATCCTTTGCTCTTGATAGATTCTTGACTGTAGATAGATCATTTGCTGTAGATGGGTCCTTTGATGTAGATAGATCCTTTACTGTCGACAGATCCTTTGCTGTAGATAGATCGTTTGATGTAAATAGATGCTTTGCTGCAGATAGATCCTTTGCTGTGGATAAAGCCTTTACTGTAGTATGTTTTTTGCTGTAGATAGATTCTTTGTTGTAGATAGATCGTTTGCTGTAGATAGATCCTTTGTAGTAGATAGATCCTTTACTGTAGATATATCCCTTATTGTAGATAGATCCTTTGCTGTAGATAGATCCTTTCCTTTAGATAGATCCTTTCCTGTAGATAGATCATTTGTTGTAGATAGATCCTTTGCTGTAAATGAATCCTTTGGCTGTATAGAGTTCCATTACTGTAGATATATCCTTTGCTATAGATTGATCATTTGCTGTAGATAGATCTTTTGCTGTAGATAGATCCTTTGTTGTGAATAGAGCACATATTGTAGAAAGATCCTTTGCTGTAGATAGATCCTCTTCTGTAGAAAGATCCTTTGCTGAAGATAGATCCTTTGCTGTAGATGGATCCTTTGCTGTAGATAAATCCTTTGCTGTAGATAGATCCTTTGCTGTAGATAGATACTTTCCTGTAGATAGATCCTTTCCTGTAGATAGATCCTTTGCAGAATATAGAACTTTTGCTGTTAATAGATCTTTTGCTGTAGATAGATCCTTTGCTGTTGATAGATCCTTAACTGTAGATGGATCATTTGCTGTATATAGTTCATTTACTGTAGATAGATCCTTTGCTGTAGAAAGATTCTCCACTATGAATAGATCCATTGCTGTGGATAGATCCTTTGTTGTAGATAGAGCCTTTGCTGTAAATTGATCCTTTGGCTGTATAGAGTTTCTTTACTGTAGATATATCCTTTGCTATAGATTGATCATTTGCTGTAGATAGATCCTTAGCTGTAGATAGATCCTTTGCTGTAAATAGATCACATATTGTAGATAGATCCTTTGCTGTAGATAGATCCTATTCTGTAGAAAGATCCTTTGCTGAAGATAGATCCTTTGCTGTAGAAAGATTCTCCGCTATAAATAGATCCACTGCTGCGGATAGATACTTTGTTGTAGATAGATCCTTTGCTGTAAATGGATCCTTTGGCTGTATAGAGTTCCTTTACTGTAGATATATCATTTGCTATAGATTCATCATTAGCTGTAGATAGATCCTTAGCTGTAGATAGATCCTTTGCTGTAAATAGATCACATAATGTAGATAGATCCTTTGCTGTAGATAGATCCTATTCTGTAGAAAGATCCTTTGCTGAAGATAGATCCTTCGCTGTAGATTGATCCGTTGCTGTAGATAGATCCTTTAATGTAGATAGATCCTTTGCTGTAGATAGATCTTTTGTAGTAGATAGATCATTTATCGTAGATTGATCCTTTGCTGTAAATAGATCACATAATGTAGATAGATCCTTTGCTGTAGATAGATCCTATTCTGTAGAAAGATCCTTTGCTGAAGATAGATCCTTCGCTGTAGATTGATCCTTTTCTGTTGATAGATCCATTACTGTTGATAAAACCTTTGCTGTTGATAGATCCCATACTGTAAATAGATCCTTTGCTGTAGAGAGATACTTTGCTGTAGAAAGATCCTCTGCTGTAGAAAGATCTTCTGCTGTAAATAGATTCTTTGCAGTAGAAAGATCCTTTGCTGTTGACAGATCTTTCGCTGTAGAAAGATCCTTTGGTGTAGATAGATTCTTTGCTGTAGATAGATCCCTTTCTGTAGATAGATCACTCTGCTGAAGATAGATCATTTGCTGTAGATAGATCCTTTAATGTAGAAAGATCCTCTGTTGTAGAAAGATCTTTTGCTGTAAATAGATCATTTGCTTGAGATAGATCCTTTGCTGTTGACAGATCCTGCACTGTAGAAAGATCCTTTGGTGTAGATAGATTCTTTGCTGTAAATAGATCCTTTGCTGTAGATAGATCCTTTGCTGTATAATGTTCCTCTGCTGTAAATAGATCCTTTGTTGTAGATAGATCATTGGCTTTAGATAGATCCTTTGCTGTAGATAGATCCTTTGCTGTAGATAGATCCTTAACTGTAGATAGATCCTTTGCTGTAGATCGATCCTTCGCTGTAAATTGATCCTTTACTGTAGATTGATCCTTCGCTGCAAAAAGATCCCTTACTGTAGATATATCCTTTGCTGTAGATAGATCCTATGCTGTAGATAGATCCTTTGCTGTAGATGCACCTTTGCTATAGATTGATCCTTCGCTGTAAATAGATCCTTTATTGTAGATAGGTCCTTTGCTTTAGATACATCCTTTGCTGTAGATAGATCCTTTGCTGAAGATAGATCCTTTGCTGTAGTAGATCCTTTGCTGAAGAAAGATTCTACGCTATAAATAGATCCTTTGCTGTAGATAGATCCTTTGTTGTAGGTAGATCCTTTGCTGTAAATGGATCCTTTGGCTGTATAGAGTTCCTTTACTGTAGATATATTCTTTGCTATAGATTGATCATTTGCTGTGGATAGATCCTTTGCTGTATATAGTTCCTATTCTGTAGAAAGATCCTTTGCTGAAGATAGATCCTTTGCTGTAGATGGATCCTTTGCTGTAGATAAATCCTTTGCAGAATATAGAACTTTTGCTGTTACTATATCTTTTGCTGTATATAGATCCTTTGCTCTTGATAGATTCTTGACTGTAGATAGATCATTTGCTGTAGATGGGTCCTTTGATGTAGATAGATCCTTTACTGTCGACAGATCCTTTGCTGTAGATAGATCGTTTGATGTAAATAGATGCTTTGCTGCAGATAGATCCTTTGCTGTGGATAAAGCCTTTACTGTAGTATGTTTTTTGCTGTAGATAGATTCTTTGTTGTAGATAGATCGTTTGCTGTAGATAGATCCTTTGTAGTAGATAGATCCTTTACTGTAGATATATCCCTTATTGTAGATAGATCCTTTGCTGTAGATAGATCCTTTCCTTTAGATAGATCCTTTCCTGTAGATAGATCATTTGTTGTAGATAGATCCTTTGCTGTAAATGAATCCTTTGGCTGTATAGAGTTCCATTACTGTAGATATATCCTTTGCTATAGATTGATCATTTGCTGTAGATAGATCTTTTGCTGTAGATAGATCCTTTGTTGTGAATAGAGCACATATTGTAGAAAGATCCTTTGCTGTAGATAGATCCTATTCTGTAGAAAGATCCTTTGCTGAAGATAGATCCTTTGCTGTAGATGGATCCTTTGCTGTAGATAAATCCTTTGCTGTAGATAGATCCTTTGCTGTAGATAGATACTTTCCTGTAGATAGATCCTTTCCTGTAGATAGATCCTTTGCAGAATATAGAACTTTTGCTGTTAATAGATCTTTTGCTGTAGATAGATCCTTTGCTGTTGATAGATCCTTAACTGTAGATGGATCATTTGCTGTATATAGTTCATTTACTGTAGATAGATCCTTCGCTGTAGATAGATCCTCTGCTGTTTATAGATTCTTTTCTGAACATATATTCTTTGCTGTAGATAGATTCTTTGTTGTAGATAGATCCTTTACTGTCGATAGATCCTTTGCTGTAGATAGATCTTTTGCTGTAGATAGATGCTTTGCTGTAGATAGATCCCTTACTGCAGATAGATTACTTTGCTATAGATAGATCCTTTGCTGTAGATTGATCCTTTGCTGTATAAATTTTCTCTGCTGTAATTAGATCCTTTGTTGTACATAGATCATTGGCTTTAGATAGATCCTTCGCTGAAGATAAATCCTTTTCTGTAGAAAGATCCGTTTCTGTTGATAGATCCATTATTGTTGATAAAACCTTTGCTGTTGATAGATCCCATACTGTAAATAGATCCTTTGCTGTTGACAGATCTTTCGCTGTAAAAAGATCCTTTGGTGTAGATAGATTCTTTGCTGTAGATAGATCCCTTTCTGTAGATAGATCACTCTGCTGTAGATAGATCATTTGCTGTAGATAGATCCTTTAATATAGAAAGATCTTCTGTTGTAGAAAGATCTTTTGCTGTAAATAGATCATTTGCTGGATATAGATCCTTTGCTGTTGACAGATCCTGCACTGTAGAAAGATCCTTCGGTGAAAATAGATTCTTTGCTGTAGATAGATCCTTTGCTGTAGATAGATCCTTTGCTGTATAAAGTTCCTCTGCTGTAAATAGATCCTTTGTTGTAGATAGATCATTGGCTTTAGATAGATCCTTTGCTGTAGATAGATCCTTTGCTGTAGATAGATCCTTAACTGTAGATAGATCCTTTGCTGTAGATCGATCCTTCGCTGTAAATAGATCCTTTGCTGTAGATTGATCCTTCGCTGCAAAAAGATCCCTTACTGTAGATAAATCCTCTGCTGTAGATAGATCCTATGCTGTAGATAGATCCTTTGCTGTAGATAGATCCTTTGCTATAGATTGAACCTTCGCTGTAAATAGATCCTTTACTGTAGATAGGTCATTTGCTGTAGATAGATCCTTTGCTGTACATAGATCCTTTGCTGAAGATAGATCCTTTGCTGTAGTAGATCCTTTGCTGTAGAAAGATTCTACGCTATAAATAGATCCTTTGCTGTAGATAGATCCTTTGTGGTAGGTAGATCCTTTGCTGTAAATGGATCCTCTGGCTGTATAGAGTTCCTTTACTGTAGATATATTCTTTGCTATAGATTGATCATTTTCTGTAGATAGATCCTTTGCTGTAGATAGTTCCTATTCTGTAGAAAGATCCTTTGCTGAAGATAGATCCTTTGCTGTAGATGGATCCTTTGCTGTAGATAAATCCTTTGCTGAAGATAGATCTTTTGCTGTAGATAGATACTTTCCTGTAGATAGATCCTTTGCTGTAGATAGATCCTTTGCAGAATATAGAACTTTTGCTGTTACTATATCTTTTGAGGTATATAGATCCTTTGCTATTGATAGATCCTTGACTGTAGATAGATCATTTGCTGTAGATGGATCCTTTGATGTAGATAGATCCTTTACTGTCGATAGATCCCTTGCTGTAGATAGATCCTTTGAAGTAGATAGATACTTTGCTGTAGATAGATCCTTTGCTGAGGATAGAGCCTTTACTGTAGATATATTTTTTGCTGTAGATAGATTCTTTGTTGTAGATAGATCGTTTGCTGTCGAAAGATCCTTTGTAGTAAATAGCTCCTTTACTGTAGATATATCCCTTATTGTAGATAGATCCTTTGCTGTAGATAGATCCTTTCCTGTAGATAGATACTTTCCTGTAGATAGATCCTTTGCTGTAGATAGAACTTTTGCTGTAAATAGATCTTTTGCTGTAGATAGATCCTTTGCTGTTTATAGAACCTTTCCTGTAGATTTATCCTTTGCTGTATATAGCTACTTTACTGTAGATAGATCCTTTGCTGTGGACAGATCCTTTGCAGTAAATAGATCCTTTACTGTAGATAGATCCTTTGCTGTTGATAGATCCTTAACTGTAGATTAATCCTTTGCTGTAGATAGATCCTTTGCAGTAGATAAATCCTTGACTGTAGATAGATCCTTTGCTGTAGATAGATCCTTTGCTGTAGATAGATCGTTTGCTGTAGATCGATCCTTCGCTGTAAATAGATCCTTTGCTGTAGATTGATCCTTCGCTGCAAAAAGATCCCTTACTGTAGATGGGATCCTTTGCTGTAGATTGATCCTATGCTGTAGATAGATCCTTTGCTGTAGATAGATCCTTTTCTGTAGATTGATCCTTCGCTGTAAGTAGATCCCTTACTGTATATAGGTCTTTTGCTGTAGATAGATCCTTAACTGTAGATAGATCATCTGCTGAAGATAGATCCTTTGCTGTATTAGATCCTTTGCTGTAGATCCTATTCTCCGCTATGAATAGATCCTTTGCTGTAGATAGATCATTTGTTGTAGATAGATCCTTTGCTGTAAATGAATCCTTTGGCTGTATAGAGTTCCATTACTGTAGATATATCCTTTGCTATATATTGATCATTTGCTGTAGATAGATCTTTTGCTGTAGATAGATCCTTTGCTGTAGATAGATCCTTTGCTTAAGATAGATCCTTAACTGTAGATTGATCCTTTGCTGTAGATAGATCCTTTGCTGTAGATAGATCCTTTGCTGTAGATAGATCCTTTGCTGTATATCGATTCTTCGCTGTAAATAGATCCTTTGCTGTAGATAGATCCTTTGCTGTAGTTTGATCCTTCGCTGTAAATAGATCCCTTACTGTAGATAGGTCCTTTGCTGTAGATAGATCCTTTGCTCTAGATAGATCCTTTGCTGAAAATAGATCCTTTTCTGTAGTTGATCCTTTGCTGTATAAAGATTCTCCACTATGAATAGATCCATTGCTGTGGATAGATCCTTTGTTGTAGATAGAGCCTTTGCTGTAAATGGATCCTTTGGCTGTATAGAGTTCCTTTACTGTAGATATATCCTTTGCTATAGATTGATCATTTGCTGTAGATAGATCCTTAGCTGTAGATAGATCCTTTGCTGTAAATAGATCACATATTGTAGATAGATCCTTTGCTGTAGATAGATCCTATTCTGTAGAAAGATCCTTTGCTGAAGATAGATCCTTTGCTGTAGAAAGATTCTCCGCTATAAATAGATCCACTGCTGTGGATAGATACTTTGTTGTAAACTGCGTCCATCGCTTTATTGCAGATCACTATTTTGTGAATAATTTTAATAATATTGATTGTACAGTAGTGAAACTTTGGTCACTGGAAGATTGCTTCTATGTTAGTATATTGCTGAAATATTTTTTGAATCTATGAGAAAATTGGAAAGTTATGAACGTTTATGTATTTTGAAGGCATTTTAACTGTCCATCGCTTTATTGCAGCTCTGTGAAAAGGCCAAAAAATGGGCGATTAACTTCTACCGAGAGGGTAAAAATGGTAGCAGGTCCTGCAGAAGGTATGACTCTTCTATATTTAGCTCTATAAATCGGAAGGGTTAAGAGAACAATAGTTTCTTTTGTGGAAAATCCCGACACAAACCCAAGGAGAGATGAGGGTACGAGAAAAAGAATTTCCCCTCGAAATATGCGAAAAATACGCAGGCAGGTCATAAGGCAGCTAAATGACACTAGTGCCTCCATTTTTGACAAGGCTGTCATTGGTCTTACGTCAAAACAGTCCTGATGTAATGTCACAAATGAAACGGTCAGGAATGCTCAATGGGGCTTAAGACCAGAGAACACGGCAATCAAGTCATGAGAGTCTCTCACTTGATGCCCAGAGATATGGGGAAAGAAGTTGTAACCCTTTAATCATGAGATTGTGCGAAGTAATGCAAGAAAATCCTCTTTTGCCTACGAGATAATTGCAAACTATTAGGCCAAGGGAACAAGTACTCAAAAAAGAGGCAAGGTAGGATTGGATTGTTAGGTTTACACCCTCTGGTACTCGGAAAGGGCCAATTAACGTTTCACCAATGATGCCCGCTTGAAACATAAAGCCACAGCCTCCTTGTTGACGACGAATCCAGTGTGGATAAACAGCTCCAGTAGGATCCAAACTTTAACCCGTCCATCCATACAATCAAGGGTGGCTCTTTCCTCGTCTGTTAAAAGAACAAGTAAGAAGTTTGTTTTCATGTAATTCTGTGTACATCTTATGCCTTTTTCCGTTTGGGTCTTGTCCATAGGAGGCCTGGAAATGGGCTCCACATTCCTTGTCGTCTCATTTAAGACACTGTTTTGACGAATAACCAATGACAGCCTTGTCGAAAATGGAGGCACTAGTGTTCTTTGGCTGCCTTATAACTTGTCTTGGTAGTTTTCGCATATTTCGAGGGGAAAAAGCTTCTCCTCGTACCCTCATCTCTCCTTGGGATGGTGTCGGGATCTTCCACAATCGAAACTATGTTTCTCTTAACCCTCTCAAATTCATTAGCTAAATATAGAAGAGTCTTCCCTTCTGTAGGACCTGCAACAAATTTTTACCCTCTTGGTAGAAGTTAATCGCCCATTTTTGGCCTTTTCACAGAGCTGCAATAAAGCGATGGACAGTTAAAATGACTTCAAAATACATAAACGTTCATAACTTTCCATTTTTCTCATGGATTCGAAAAATACTTCAGCAAGATACTAACATAGAAGCAATCTTCCAGTGACCAAAGTTTCACTACTGTACAATCAATATTATTAAAATTATTCACAAAATAGTGATCTGCAATAAAGCGATGGACGCAGTTTAGATAGATCCTTTGCTGTAAATGGATCCTTTGGCTGTATAGAGTTCCTTTACTGTAGATATATCATTTGCTATAGATTCATCATTAGCTGTAGATAGATCCTTAGCTGTAGATAGATCCTTTGCTGTAAATAGATCACATAATGTAGATAGATCCTTTGCTGCAGATAGATCCTATTCTGTAGAAAGATCCTTTGCTGAAGATAGATCCTTCGCTGTAGATTGATCCATTGCTGTAGATAGATCCTTTAATGTAGATAGATCCTTTGCTGTAGATAGATCTTTTGTAGTAGATAGATCATTTATCGTAGATTGATCCTTTGCTGTAAATAGATCTAAGATCCTTTGCTATTAATAAATCAAAAATCCTTTCCCGTAGATAGATCCTTTGCTGTAAAGATATCCTTTGCTGTAGGAAGATCCTCTGCTGTAGAAAGATCTTCTGCTGTAAATAGATCTCTTGCAGTAGAAAGATCCTTTATTGTTGACAGACCTTTCGCTGTAGAAAGATCCTTTGGTAAAGATAGATTCTTTGCTGTAGATAGATCCCTTACTGTAGATAGATCACTTTGCTGTAGATAGATCATTTGCTGTAGATCGATCCTTTAATGTAGAAAGATCCTTTGTTGTAAAAAGATCTTTTGCTGTAAATAGATCATTTGCTGTAGATAGATCATTTGCTAATGACAGATCCCGCACTGTAGAAATATCCTTTGGTGTAGATAGATTCTTTGCTGTAGATAGATCCCTTACTGCGGATAGATTACTTTGCTGTAGATAGATCTTTTGCTGTAAATTGATCCTTCGCTGTATAAAGTTCCTCTGCTGTAATTAGATCCTTTGTTGTAGATAGATCATTGGCATTAGATAGATCCTTTGCTGTAGATAGATCCTTTGCTTAAGATAGATCCTTAACTGTATATTGATACTTTGCTGTAGATAGATCCTTTGCAGTAGATAAATCCTTGACTGTAGATAGATCCTTTGCTGTAGATAGATCCTTTGCTGTAGATAGATCCTTTGCTGTAGATAGATCCTTTGCTGTAGATAGATCCTTTGCTTAAGATAGATCCTTAACTATAGATTGATCCTTTGCTGTAGATAGATCCTTTGCAGTAGATAAATCCTTGATTGTAGATAGATCCTTTGCTGTAGATAGATCCTTTGCTGTAGATAGATCCTTTGCTGTATATCGATTCTTCGCTGTAAATAGATCCTTTGCTGTAGATTAATCCTTCGCTGCAAAAAGATCCCTTACTGTAGATAGATCCTTTGCTGTAGATAGATCCTATGCTGTAGATAAATCCTTTGCTGTAGATAGATCCTTTGCTGTAGTTTGATCCTTCGCTGTAAATAGATCCCTTACTGTAGATAGGTCCTTTGCTGTAGATAGATCCTTTGCTCTAGATAGATCCTTTGCTGAAAATAGATCCTTTTCTGTAGTTGATCCTTTGCTGTAGAAAGATTCTCCACTATGAATAGATCCATTGCTGTGGATAGATCCTATGTTGTAGATAGAGCCTTTGCTGTAAATGGATCCTTTGGCTGTATAGAGTTCCTTTACTGTAGATATATCCTTTGCTATAGATTGATCATTTGCTGTAGATAGATCCTTTGCTGTAGATAGATACTTTGCTGTAGATCGATCCTTCGCTGTAAATAGATCCATTGCTGTAGATTGATCCTTCGCTGCAAAAAGATCCCTTACTGTAGATAGATCCTTTGCTGTAGATAGATCCTATGCTCAAGATAGATCCTTTGCTGTAGATAGATCATTTGCTGTAGATTGATCCTTCGCTGTAAATAGATCCCTTACTGTATATATGTCCTTTGTTGTAGATAGATCCTTAGCTGTAGATAAATCCTTTGCTGAAAATTTATCCTTTGTTGTAGTAGATCCTTTGCTGTAGAAAGATTCTCCGCTATAGATAGATCCTTTGCTGTAGATAGATCATTTGTTGTAGATAGATCCTTTGCTGTAAATGAATCCTTTGGCTGTATAGAGTTCCATTACTGTAGATATATCCTTTGCTATAGATTGATCATTTGCTGTAGATAGATCTTTTGCTGTAGATAGATTCTTTGTTGTGAATAGAGCACATATTGTAGAAAGATCCTTTGCTGTAGATAGATCCTATTCTGTAGAAAGATCCTTTGCTGTAGATAAATCCTTTGCTGTAGATAGATCCTTTGCTGTAGATAGATACTTTCCTGTAGATAGATCCTTTCCTGTAGATAGATCCTTTGCAGAATATAGAACTTTTGCTGTTAATAGATCTTTTGCTGTAGATAGATCCTTTGCTGTTGATAGATCCTTAACTGTAGATGGATCATTTGCTGTATATAGTTCATTTACTGTAGATAGATCCTTCGCTGTAGATAGATCCTCTGCTGTTTATAGATTCTTTTCTGAACATATATTCTTTGCTGTAGATAGATTCTTTGTTGTAGATAGATCCTTTACTGTCGATAGATCCTTTGCTGTAGATAAATCTTTTGCTGTAGATAGATGCTTTGCTGTAGATAGATCCCTTACTGCAGATAGATTACTTTGCTGTAGATAGATCCTTTGCTGTAGATTGATCCTTTGCTGTATAAAGTTTCTCTGCTGTAATTAAATCCTTTGTTGTACATAGATCATTGGCTTTAGATAGATCCTTCGCTGTAGATAAATCCTTTTCTGTAGGTAGATCCTTTTCTGTTGATAGATCCATTACTGTTGATAAAACCTTTGCTGTTGATAGATCCCATACTGTAAATAGATCCTTTGCTGTAGAGAGATACTTTGCTGTAGAAAGATCCTCTGCTGTAGAAAGATCTTCTGCTGTAAATAGATTCTTTGAAATAGAAAGATCCTTTGCTGTTGACAGATCTTTCGCTGTAGAAAGATCCTTTGGTGTGGATAGATTCTTTGCTGTAGATAGATCCCTTTCTGTAGACAGATCACTCTGCTGTAGATAGATCATTTGCTGTTGACAGATCCCGCACTGTAGAAATATCCTTTGGTGTAGATAGATTCTTTGCTGTAGATAGATCCCTTACTGCAGATAGATTACTTTGCTGTAGATAGATCCTTTGCAGTAGATTGATCCTTTGCTGTATAAAGTTCCTCTGCTGTAATTAGATCCTTTGTTGTAGATAGATCATTGGCATTAGATAGATCCTTTGCTGTAGATAGATCCTTTGCTTAAGATAGATCCTTAACTGTATATTGATACTTTGCTGTAGATAGATCCTTTGCAGTAGATAAATCCTTGACTGTAGATAGATCCTTTGCTGTAGATAGATCCTTTGCTGTAGATAGATCCTTTGCTGTAGATCGATCCTTCGCTGTAAATAGATGATTTGCTGTAGATTGATCCTTCGCTGCAAAAAGATCCCTTACTGTAGATAGATCCTTTGCTGTAGATAGATCCTATGCTGTAGATAAATCCTTTGCTGTAGATAGATCCTTTGCTGTAGTTTGATCCTTCTCTGTAAATAGATCCCTTACTGTAGATAGGTCCTTTGCTGTAGATAGATCCTTTGCTCTAGATAGATCCTTTGCTGAAAATAGATCCTTTTCTGTAGTTGATCCTTTGCTGTATAAAGATTCTCCACTATGAATAGATCCATTGCTGTGGATAGATCCTTTGTTGTAGATAGAGCCTTTGCTGTAAATGGATCCTTTGGCTGTATAGAGTTCCTTTACTGTAGATATATCCTTTGCTATAGATTGATCATTTGCTGTAGATAGATCCTTAGCTGTAGATAGATCCTTTGCTGTAAATAGATCACATATTGTAAATAGATCTTTTGCTGTAGATAGATCCTATTCTGTAGAAAGATCCTTTGCTGAAGATAGATCCTTTGCTGTAGAAAGATTCTCCGCTATAAATAGATCCACTGCTGTGGATAGATACTTTGTTGTAGATAGATCCTTTGCTGTAAATGGATCCTTTGGCTGTATAGAGTTCCTTTACTGTAGATATATCATTTGCTATAGATTCATCATTAGCTGTAGATAGATCCTTAGCTGTAGATAGATCCTTTGCTGTAAATAGATCACATAATGTAGATAGATCCTTTGCTGCAGATAGATCCTATTCTGTAGAAAGATCCTTTGCTGAAGATAGATCCTTCGCTGTAGATTGATCCATTGCTGTAGATAGATCCTTTAATGTAGATAGATCCTTTGCTGTAGATAGATCTTTTGTAGTAGATAGATCATTTATCGTAGATTGATCATTTGCTGTAAATAGATCTAAGATCCTTTGCTATTAATAAATGAAAAATCCTTTCCCGTAGATAGATCCTTTGCTGTAAAGATATCCTTTGCTGTAGGAAGATCCTCTGCTGTAGAAAGATCTTCTGCTGTAAATAGATCTTTTGCAGTAGAAAGATCCTTTATTGTTGACAGATCTTTCGCTGTAGAAAGATCCTTTGGTAAAGATAGATTCTTTGCTGTAGATAGATCCCTTACTGTAGATAGATCACTTTGCTGTAGATAGATCATTTGCTGTAGATCGATCCTTTAATGTAGAAAGATACTTTGTTGTAAAAAGATCTTTTGCTGTAAATAAATCATTTGCTGTAGATAGATCATTTGCTGTTGACAGATCCCGCACTGTAGAAATATCCTTTGGTGTAGATAGATTCTTTGCTGTAGATAGATCCCTTACTGCAGATAGATTACTTTGATGTAGATAGATCTTTTGCTGTAGATTGATCCTTTGCTGTATAAAGTTCCTCTGCTGTAATTAGATCCTTTGTTGTAGATAGATCATTGGCATTAGATAGATCCTTTGCTGTAGATAGATCCTTTGCTTAAGATAGATCCTTAACTGTATATTGATACTTTGCTGTAGATAGATCCTTTGCAGTAGATAAATCCTTGACTGTAGATAGATCCTTTGCTGTAGATAGATCCTTTGCTGTAGATAGATCCTTTGCTGTGGATAGATCCTTTGCTGTAGATAGATCCTTTGCTTAAGATAGATCCTTAACTATAGATTGATCCTTTGCTGTAGATAGATCCTTTGCAGTAGATAAATCCTTGATTGTAGATAGATCCTTTGCTGTAGATAGATCCTTTGCTGTAGATAGATCCTTTGCTGTATATCGATTCTTCGCTGTAAATAGATCCTTTGCTGTAGATTAATCCTTCGCTGCAAAAAGATCCCTTACTGTAGATAGATCCTTTGCTGTAGATAGATCCTATGCTGTAGATAAATCCTTTGCTGTAGATAGATCCTTTGCTGTAGTTTGATCCTTCGCTGTAAATAGATCCCTTACTGTAGATAGGTCCTTTGCTGTAGATAGATCCTTTGCTCTAGATAGATCCTTTGCTGAAAATAGATCCTTTTCTGTAGTTGATCCTTTGCTGTAGAAAGATTCTCCACTATGAATAGATCCATTGCTGTGGATAGATCCTTTGTTGTAGATAGAGCCTTTGCTGTAAATGGATCCTTTGGCTGTATAGAGTTCCTTTACTGTAGATATATCCTTTGCTATAGATTGATCATTTGCTGTAGATAGATCCTTAGCTGTAGATAGATCCTTTGCTGTAAATAGATCACATATTGTAGATAGATCCTTTGCTGTAGATAGATCCTATTCTGTAGAAAGATCCTTCGCTGAAGATAGATCCTTTGCTGTAGAAAGATTCTCCGCTATAAATAGATCCACTGCTGTGGATAGATACTTTGTTGTAGATAGATCCTTTGCTGTAAATGGATCCTTTGGCTGTATAGAGTTCCTTTACTGTAGATATATCATTTGCTATAGATTCATCATTAGCCTGTAGATAGATTCTTAGATGTAGATAGATCCTTTGCTGTAAATAGATCACATAATGTAGATAGATCCTTTGCTGTAGATAGATCCTATTCTGTAGGAAGATCCTATGCTGAAGATAGATCCTTCGCTGTAGATTGATCCATTGCTGTAGATAGATCCTTTAATGTAGATAGATCCTTTGCTGAAGATAGATCCTTTGCAGTAGATAAATCCTTGACTGTAGATAGATCCTTTGCTGTAGATAGATCCTTTGCTGTAGATAGATCCTTTGCTGTAGATCGATCCTTCGCTGTAAATAGATGATTTGCTGTAGATTGATCCTTCGCTGCAAAAAGATCCCTTACTGTAGATAGATCCTTTGCTGTAGATAGATCCTATGCTGTAGATAAATCCTTTGCTGTAGATAGATCCTTGCTGTAGTTTGATCCTTCTCTGTAAATAGATCCCTTACTGTAGATAGGTCCTTTGCTGTAGATAGATCCTTTGCTCTAGATAGATCCTTTGCTGAAAATAGATCCTTTTCTGTAGTTGATCCTTTGCTGTATAAAGATTCTCCACTATGAATAGATCCATTGCTGTGGATAGATCCTTTGTTGTAGATAGAGCCTTTGCTGTAAATGGATCCTTTGGCTGTATAGAGTTCCTTTACTGTAGATATATCCTTTGCTATAGATTGATCATTTGCTGTAGATAGATCCTTAGCTGTAGATAGATCCTTTGCTGTAAATAGATCACATATTGTAAATAGATCCTTTGCTGTAGATAGATCCTATTCTGTAGAAAGATCCTTTGCTGAAGATAGATCCTTTGCTGTAGAAAGATTCTCCGCTATAAATAGATCCACTGCTGTGGATAGATACTTTGTTGTAGATAGATCCTTTGCTGTAAATGGATCCTTTGGCTGTATAGAGTTCCTTTACTGTAGATATATCATTTGCTATAGATTCATCATTAGCTGTAGATAGATCCTTAGCTGTAGATAGATCCTTTGCTGTAAATAGATCACATAATGTAGATAGATCCTTTGCTGCAGATAGATCCTATTCTGTAGAAAGATCCTTTGCTGAAGATAGATCCTTCGCTGTAGATTGATCCATTGCTGTAGATAGATCCTTTAATGTAGATAGATCCTTTGCTGTAGATAGATCTTTTGTAGTAGATAGATCATTTATCGTAGATTGATCATTTGCTGTAAATAGATCTAAGATCCTTTGCTATTAATAAATGAAAAATCCTTTCCCGTAGATAGATCCTTTGCTGTAAAGATATCCTTTGCTGTAGGAAGATCCTCTGCTGTAGAAAGATCTTCTGCTGTAAATAGATCTTTTGCAGTAGAAAGATCCTTTATTGTTGACAGATCTTTCGCTGTAGAAAGATCCTTTGGTAAAGATAGATTCTTTGCTGTAGATAGATCCCTTACTGTAGATAGATCACTTTGCTGTAGATAGATCATTTGCTGTAGATCGATCCTTTAATGTAGAAAGATACTTTGTTGTAAAAAGATCTTTTGCTGTAAATAAATCATTTGCTGTAGATAGATCATTTGCTGTTGACAGATCCCGCACTGTAGAAATATCCTTTGGTGTAGATAGATTCTTTGCTGTAGATAGATCCCTTACTGCAGATAGATTACTTTGCTGTAGATAGATCTTTTGCTGTAGATTGATCCTTTGCTGTATAAAGTTCCTCTGCTGTAATTAGATCCTTTGTTGTAGATAGATCATTGGCATTAGATAGATCCTTTGCTGTAGATAGATCCTTTGCTTAAGATAGATCCTTAACTGTATATTGATACTTTGCTGTAGATAGATCCTTTGCAGTAGATAAATCCTTGACTGTAGATAGATCCTTTGCTGTAGATAGATCCTTTGCTGTAGATAGATCCTTTGCTGTGGATAGATCCTTTGCTGTAGATAGATCCTTTGCTTAAGATAGATCCTTAACTATAGATTGATCCTTTGCTGTAGATAGATCCTTTGCAGTAGATAAATCCTTGATTGTAGATAGATCCTTTGCTGTAGATAGATCCTTTGCTGTAGATAGATCCTTTGCTGTATATCGATTCTTCGCTGTAAATAGATCCTTTGCTGTAGATTAATCCTTCGCTGCAAAAAGATCCCTTACTGTAGATAGATCCTTTGCTGTAGATAGATCCTATGCTGTAGATAAATCCTTTGCTGTAGATAGATCCTTTGCTGTAGTTTGATCCTTCGCTGTAAATAGATCCCTTACTGTAGATAGGTCCTTTGCTGTAGATAGATCCTTTGCTCTAGATAGATCCTTTGCTGAAAATAGATCCTTTTCTGTAGTTGATCCTTTGCTGTAGAAAGATTCTCCACTATGAATAGATCCATTGCTGTGGATAGATCCTTTGTTGTAGATAGAGCCTTTGCTGTAAATGGATCCTTTGGCTGTATAGAGTTCCTTTACTGTAGATATATCCTTTGCTATAGATTGATCATTTGCTGTAGATAGATCCTTAGCTGTAGATAGATCCTTTGCTGTAAATAGATCACATATTGTAGATAGATCCTTTGCTGTAGATAGATCCTATTCTGTAGAAAGATCCTTCGCTGAAGATAGATCCTTTGCTGTAGAAAGATTCTCCGCTATAAATAGATCCACTGCTGTGGATAGATACTTTGTTGTAGATAGATCCTTTGCTGTAAATGGATCCTTTGGCTGTATAGAGTTCCTTTACTGTAGATATATCATTTGCTATAGATTCATCATTAGCTGTAGATAGATTCTTAGATGTAGATAGATCCTTTGCTGTAAATAGATCACATAATGTAGATAGATCCTTTGCTGTAGATAGATCCTATTCTGTAGGAAGATCCTATGCTGAAGATAGATCCTTCGCTGTAGATTGATCCATTGCTGTAGATAGATCCTTTAATGTAGATAGATCCTTTGCTGTAGATAGATCTTTTGTAGTAGATAGATCATTTATCGTAGATTGATCCTTTGTTGTAAATAGATCTAAGATCCTTTGCTATAAATAAATGAAAAATCCTTTCCCGTAGATAGATCCTTTGCTGTAAAGAAATCCTTTTCTGTAGGAAGATCCTCTGCTGTAGAAAGATCTTCTGCTGTAAATAGATCTTTTGCAGTAGAAAGATCCTTTATTGTTGACAGATCTCTCGCTGTAGAAAGATCCTTTGGTAAAGATAGATTCTTTGCTGTAGATAGATCCCTTACTGTAGATAGATCACTTTGCTGTAGATAGATCATTTGCTGTAGATAGATCCTTTAATGTAGAAAGATCCTTTGTTGTAAAAAGATCTTTTGCTGTAAATAGATCATTTGCTGTAGATAGATCATTTGCTGTTGACAGATCCCGCACTGTAGAAATATCCTTTGGTGTAGATAGATTCTTTGCTGTAGATAGATCTCTTACTGCAGATAGATTACTTTGCTTTAGAAAGATCCTTTGCTGTAGATTGATCCTTTGCTGTATAAAGTTCCTCTGCTGTAATTAGATCCTTTGTTGTAGATAGATCATTGGCATTAGATAGATCCTTTGCTGTAGATAGATCCTTTGCTTAAGATAGATCCTTAACTGTATATTGATACTTTGCTGTAGATAGATCCTTTGCAGTAGATAAATCCTTGACTGTAGATAGATCCTTTGCTGTAGATAGATCCTTTGCTGTAGATAGATACTTTGCTGTAGATCGATCCTTCGCTGTAAATAGATCCATTGCTGTAGATTGATCCTTCGCTGCAAAAATATCCCTTACTGTAGATAGATCCTTTGCTGTAGATAGATCCTATGTTCAAGATAGATCCTTTGCTGTAGATAGATCCTTTGCTGTAGATTGATCCTTCGCTGTAAATAGATCCCTTACTGTATATATGTCCTTTGCTGTAGATAGATCCTTAGCTGTAGATAAATCCTTTGCTGAAAATTTATCCTTTGTTGTAGTAGATCCTTTGCTGTAGAAAGATTCTCCGCTATAGATAGATCCTTTGCTGTAGATAGATCATTTGTTGTAGATAGATCCTTTGATGTAAATGAATCCTTTGGCTGTATAGAGTTCCATTACTGTAGATATATCCTTTGCTATAGATTGATCATTTGCTGTAGATAGATCTTTTGCTGTAGATAGATTCTTTGTTGTGAATAGAGCACATATTGTAGAAAGATCCTTTGCTGTAGAGAGATTCTATTCTGTAGAAAGATCCTTTGCTGTAGATAAATCCTTTGCTGTAGATAGATCCTTTGCTGTAGATAGATACTTTCCTGTAGATAGATCCTTTTCTGTAGATAGATCCTTTGCAGAATATAGAACTTTTGCTGTTAATAGATCTTTTGCTGTAGATAGATCCTTTGCTGTTGATAGATCCTGAACTGTAGATGGATCATTTGCAGTATATAGTTCATTTACTGTAGATAGATCCTTCGCTGTAGATAGATCCTCTGCTGTTTATAGATTCTTTTCTGAACATATATTCTTTGCTGTAGATAGATTCTTTGTTGTAGTTAGATCCTTTACTGTCGATAGATCCTTTGCTGTAGATAGATCTTTTGCTGTAGATAGATGCTTTGCTGTAGATAGATCCCTTACTGCAGATAGATTACTTTGCTGTAGATAGATCCTTTGCTGTAGATTGATCCTTTGCTGTATAAAGTTTCTCTGCTGTAATTAAATCCTTTGTTGTAAATAGATCATTAGCTTTAGATAGATCCTTCGCTGTAGATAAATCCTTTTCTGTAGGTAGATCCTTTTCTGTTGATAGATCCATTACTGTTGATAAAACCTTTGCTGTTGATAGATCCCATACTGTAAATAGATCCTTTGCTGTAGAGAGATACTTTGCTGTAGAAAGATCCTCTGCTGTAGAAAGATCTTCTGCTGTAAATAGATTCTTTGAAATAGAAAGATCCTTTGCTGTTGACAGATCTTTCGCTGTAGAAAGATCCTTTGGTATGGATAGATTCTTTGCTGTAGATAGATCCCTTTCTGTAGACAGATCACTCTGCTGTAGATAGATCATTTGCTGTTGACAGATCCCGCACTGTAGAAATATCCTTTGGTGTAGATAGATTCTTTGCTGTAGATAGATCCCTTACTGCAGATAGATTACTTTGCTGTAGATAGATCCTTTGCAGTAGATTGATCCTTTGCTGTATAAAGTTCCTCTGCTGTAATTAGATCCTTTGTTGTAGATAGATCATTGGCATTAGATAGATCCTTTGCTGTAGATAGATCCTTTGCTTAAGATAGATCCTTAACTGTATATTGATACTTTGCTGTAGATAGATCCTTTGCAGTAGATAAATCCTTGACTGTAGATAGATCCTTTGCTGTAGGTAGATCCTTTGCTGTAGATAGATCCTTTGCTGTAGATCGATCCTTCGCTGTAAATAGATGATTTGCTGTAGATTGTTCTTTCGCTGCAAAAAGATCCCTTACTGTAGATAGATCCTTTGCTGTAGATAGATCCTATGCTGTAGATAAATCCTTTGCTGTAGATAGATCCTTTGCTGTAGTTTGATCCTTCGCTGTAAATAGATCCCTTACTGTAGATAGGTCCTTTGCTGTAGATAGATCCTTTGCTCTAGATAGATCCTTTGCTGAAAATAGATCCTTTTCTGTAGTTGATCCTTTGCTGTATAAAGATTCTCCACTATGAATAGATCCATTGCTGTGGATAGATCCTTTGTTGTAGATAGAGCCTTTGCTGTAAATGGATCCTTTGGCTGTATAGAGTTCCTTTACTGTAGATATATCTTTTGCTATAGATTGATCATTTGCTGTAGATAGATCCTTAGCTGTAGATAGATCCTTTGCTGTAAATAGATCACATATTGTAGATAGATCCTTTGCTGTAGATAGATCCTATTCTGTAGAAAGATCCTTTGCTGAAGATAGATCCTTTGCTGTAGAAAGATTCTCCGCTATAAATAGATCCACTGCTGTGGATAGATACTTTGTTGTAGATAGATCCTTTGCTGTAAATGGATCCTTTGGCTGTATAGAGTTCCTTTACTGTAGATATATCATTTGCTATAGATTCATCATTAGCTGTAGATAGATCCTTAGCTGTAGATAGATCCTTTGCTGTTAATAGATCACATAATGTAGATAGATCCTTTGCTGCAGATAGATCCTATTCTGTAGAAAGATCCTTTGCTGAAGATAGATCCTTCGCTGTAGATTGATCCATTGCTGTAGATAGATCCTTTAATGTAGATAGATCCTTTGCTGTAGATAGATCTTTTGTAGTAGATAGATCATTTATCGTAGATTGATCCTTTGCTGTAAATAGATCTAAGATCCTTTGCTATTAATAAATGAAAAATCCTTTCCCGTAGATAGATCCTTTGCTGTAAAGATATCCTTTGCTGTAGGAAGATCCTCTGCTGTAGAAAGATCTTCTGCTGTAAATAGATCTTTTGCAGTAGAAAGATCCTTTATTGTTGACAGATCTTTCGCTGTAGAAAGATCCTTTGGTAAAGATAGATTCTTTGCTGTAGATAGATCCCTTACTGTAGATAGATCACTTTGCTGTAGATAGATCATTTGCTGTAGATCGATCCTTTAATGTAGAAAGATCCTTTGTTGTAAAAAGATCTTTTGCTGTAAATAAATCATTTGCTGTAGATAGATCATTTGCTGTTGACAGATCCCGCACTGTAGAAATATCCTTTGGTGTAGATAGATTCTTTGCTGTAGATAGATCCCCTACTGCAGATAGATTACTTTGCTGTAGATAGATCTTTTGCTGTAGATTGATCCTTTGCTGTATAAAGTTCCTCTGCTGTAATTAGATCCTTTGTTGTAGATAGATCATTGGCATTAGATAGATCCTTTGCTGTAGATAGATCCTTTGCTTAAGATAGATCCTTAAATGTATATTGATACTTTGCTGTAGATAGATCCTTTGCAGTAGATAAATCCTTGACTGTAGATAGATCCTTTGCTGTAGATAGATCCTTTGCTGTAGATAGATCCTTTGCTGTAGATAGATCCTTTGCTGTAGATAGATCCTTTGCTTAAGATAGATCCTTAACTATAGATTGATCCTTTGCTGTAGATAGATCCTTTGCAGTAGATAAATCCTTGATTGTAGATAGATCCTTTGCTGTAGATAGATCCTTTGCTGTAGATAGATCCTTTGCTGTATATCGATTCTTCGCTGTAAATAGATCCTTTGCTGTAGATTAATCCTTCGCTGCAAAAAGATCCCTTACTGTAGATAGATCCTTTGCTGTAGATAGATCCTATGCTGTAGATAAATCCTTTGCTGTAGATAGATCCTTTGCTGTAGTTTGATCCTTCGCTGTAAATAGATCCCTTACTGTAGATAGGTCCTTTGCTGTAGATAGATCCTTTGCTCTAGATAGATCCTTTGCTGAAAATAGATCCTTTTCTGTAGTTGATCCTTTGCTGTAGAAAGATTCTCCACTATGAATAGATCCATTGCTGTGGATAGATCCTTTGTTGTAGATAGAGCCTTTGCTGTAAATGGATCCTTTGGCTGTATAGAGTTCCTTTACTGTAGATATATCCTTTGCTATAGATTGATCATTTGCTGTAGATAGATCCTTAGCTGTAGATAGATCCTTTGCTGTAAATAGATCACATATTGTAGATAGATCCTTTGCTGTAGATAGATCCTATTCTGTAGAAAGATCCTTTGCTGAAGATAGATCCTTTGCTGTAGAAAGATTCTCCGCTATAAATAGATCCACTGCTGTGGATAGATACTTTGTTGTAGATAGATCCTTTGCTGTAAATGGATCCTTTGGCTGTATAGAGTTCCTTTACTGTAGATATATCATTTGCTATAGATTCATCATTAGCTGTAGATAGATTCTTAGCTGTAGATAGATCCTTTGCTGTAAATAGATCACATAATGTAGATAGATCCTTTGCTGTAGATAGATCCTATTCTGTAGGAAGATCCTTTGCTGAAGATAGATCCTTCGCTGTAGATTGATCCACTGCTGTAGATAGATCCTTTAATGTAGATAGATCCTTTGCTGTAGATAGATCTTTTGTAGTAGATAGATCATTTATCGTAGATTGATCCTTTGTTGTAAATAGATCTAAGATCCTTTGCTATAAATAAATGAAAAATCCTTTCCCGTAGATAGATCCTTTGCTGTAAAGAAATCCTTTTCTGTAGGAAGATCCTCTGCTGTAGAAAGATCTTCTGCTGTAAATAGATCTTTTGCAGTAGAAAGATCCTTTATTGTTGACAGATCCCGCACTGTAGAAATATCCTTTGGTGTAGATAGATTCTTTGCTGTAGATAGATCTCTTACTGCAGATAGATTACTTTGCTGTAGAAAGATCCTTTGCTGTAGATTGATCCTTTGCTGTATAAAGTTCCTCTGCTGTAATTAGATCCTTTGCTGTAGATAGATCCTTTGCAGTAGATAAATCCTTGACTGTAGATAGATCCTTTGCTGTAGATAGATCCTTTGCTGTAGATAGATACTTTGCTGTAGATCGATCCTTCGCTGTAAATAGATCCATTGCTGTAGATTGATCCTTCGCTGCAAAAATATCCCTTACTGTAGATATATCCTTTGCTGTAGATAGATCCTATGCTCAAGATAGATCCTTTGCTGTAGATAGATCCTTTGCTGTAGATTGATCCTTCGCTGTAAATAGATCCCTTACTGTATATATGTCCTTTGCTGTAGATAGATCCTTAGCTGTAGATAAATCCTTTGCTGAAAATTTATCCTTTGTTGTAGTAGATCCTTTGCTGTAGAAAGATTCTCCGCTATAGATAGATCCTTTGCTGTAGATAGATCATTTGTTGTAGATAGATCCTTTGCTGTAAATGAATCCTTTGGCTGTATAGAGTTCCATTACTGTAGATATATCCTTTGCTATAGATTGATCATTTGCTGTAGATAGATCTTTTGCTGTAGATAGATTCTTTGTTGTGAATAGAGCACATATTGTAGAAAGATCCTTTGCTGTAGATAGATCCTATTCTGTAGAAAGATCCTTTGCTGAAGATAGATCCTTTGCTGTAGATGGATCCTTTGCTGTAGATAAATCCTTTGCTGTAGATAGATCCTTTGCTGTAGATAGATACTTTCCTGTAGATAGATCCTTTCCTGTAGATAGATCCTTTGCAGAATATAGAACTTTTGCTGTTAATAGATCTTTTGCTGTAGATAGATCCTTTGCTGTTGATAGATCCTTAACTGTAGATGGATCATTTGCTGTATATAGTTCATTTACTGTAGATAGATCCTTCGCTGTAGATAGATCCTCTGCTGTTTATAGATTCTTTTCTGAACATATATTCTTTGCTGTAGATAGATTCTTTGTTGTAGATAGATCCTTTACTGTCGATAGATCCTTTGCTGTAGATAGATCTTTTGCTGTAGATAGATGCTTTGCTGTAGATAGATCCCTTACTGCAGATAGATTACTTTGCTGTAGATAGATCCTTTGCTGTAGATTGATCCTTTGCTGTATAAAGTTTCTCTGCTGTAATTAAATCCTTTGTTGTACATAGATCATTGGCTTTAGATAGATCCTTCGCTGTAGATAAATCCTTTTCTGTAGGTAGATCCTTTTCTGTTGATAGATCCATTACTGTTGATAAAACCTTTGCTGTTGATAGATCCCATACTGTAAATAGATCCTTTGCTGTAGAGAGATACTTTGCTGTAGAAAGATCCTCTGCTGTAGAAAGATCTTCTGCTGTAAATAGATTCTTTGAAATAGAAAGATCCTTTGCTGTTGACAGATCTTTCGCTGTAGAAAGATCCTTTGGTGTGGATAGATTCTTTGCTGTAGATAGATCCCTTTCTGTAGACAGATCACTCTGCTGTAGATAGATCATTTGCTGTTGACAGATCTCGCACTGTAGAAATATCCTTTGGTGTAGATAGATTCTTTGCTGTAGATAGATCCCTTACTGCAGATAGATTACTTTGCTGTAGATAGATCCTTTGCAGTAGATTGATCCTTTGCTGTATAAAGTTCCTCTGCTGTAATTAGATCCTTTGTTGTAGATAGATCATTGGCATTAGATAGATCCTTTGCTGTAGATAGATCCTTTGCTTAAGATAGATCCTTAACTGTATATTGATACTTTGCTGTAGATAGATCCTTTGCAGTAGATAAATCCTTGACTGTAGATAGATCCTTTGCTGTAGATAGATCCTTTGCTGTAGATAGATCCTTTGCTGTAGATAGATCCTTTGCTGTAGATCGATCCTTCGCTGTAAATAGATCCATTGCTGTAGATTGATCCTTCGCTGCAAAAAGATCCCTTACTGTAGATAGATCCTTTGCTGTAGATAGATCCTATGCTCTAGATAGATCCTTTGCTGTAGATAGATCCTTTGCTGTAGATTGATCCTTCGCTGTAAATAGATCCCTTGCTGTATATATGTCCTTTGCTGTAGATAGATCCTTAGCTGTAGATAGATCCTCTGCTGAAAATTTATCCTTTGTTGTAGTAGATCCTTTGCTGTAGAAAGATTCTCAGCTATAGATAGATCCTTTGCTGTAGATAGATCCTTTGCTGTAGATAGATCATTTGTTGCAGATAGATCCTTTGCTGTAAATGAATCCTTTGGCTGTATAGAGTTCCATTACTGTAGATATATCCTTTGCTATAGATTGATCATTTGCTGTAGATAGATCTTTTACTGTAGAGAGATACTTTGCTGTTGAAAGATCCTCTGCTGTAGAAAGATCTTCTGCTGTAAATTGATTCTTTGAAATAGAAAGATCCTTTGCTGTTGACAGATCTTTCGCTGTAGAAAGATCCTTTGGTGTAGATAGATTCTTTGCTGTAGATAGATCCCTTTCTGTAGATAGATCACTCTGCTGTAGATAGATCATTTGCTGTAGATAGATCCTTTAATGTAGAAAGATCCTCTGTTGTAGAAAGATCTTTTGCTGTAAGTAGATCATTTGCTGGAGATAGATCCTTTGCTGTTGACAGATCCTGCACTGTAGAAAGATCCTTCGGTGTAGATAGATTCTTTGCTGTAGATAGATCCTTTGCTGTAGATAGATCCTTTGCTGTATAAAGTTCCTCTGCTGTAAATAGATCCTTTGTTGTAGATAGATCATTGGCTTTAGATAGATCCTTTGCTGTAGATAGATCTTTTGCTGTAGATATATCCTTAACTGTAGATAGATCCTTTGCTGTAGATCGATCCTTCGCTGTAAATAGATCCTTTGCTGTAGATTGATCCTTCGCTGCAAAAAGATCCCATACTGTAGATAGATCCTCTGCTGTAGATAGATCCTATGCTGTAGATAGATCCTTTGCTGTAGATAGATCGTTTGCTGTCGAAAGATCTTTTGTAGTAAATAGCTCCTTTACTGTAGATATATCCCTTATTGTAGATAGATCCTTTGCTGTAGATAGATCCTTTCCTGTAGATAGATCCTTTCCTGTAGATAGATCCTTTGCTGTAGATAGAACTTTTGCTGTAAATAGATCTTTTGCTGTAGATAGATCCTTTGCTGTTTATAGAACCTTTCCTGTAGATTTATCCTTTGCTGTATATAGCTACTTCACTGTAGATAGATCCTTTGCTGTGGACAGATCCTTTGCAGTAAATAGATCCTTTACTGTAGATAGATCCTTTGCTGTTGATAGATCCTTAACTGTAGATTAATCCTTTGCTGTAGATAGATCCTTTGCAGTAGATAAATCCTTGACTGTAGATAGATCCTTTGCTGTAGATAGATCCTTTGCTGTAGATAGATCGTTTGCTGTAGATCGATCCTTCGCTGTAAATAGATCCTTTGCTGTAGATTGATCCTTCGCTGCAAAAAGATCCCTTACTGTAGATGGATCCTTTGCTGTAGATTGATCCTATGCTGTAGATAGATCCTTTGCTGTAGATAGATCCTTTTCTGTAGATTGATCCTTCGCTGTAAGTAGATCCCTTACTGTATATAGGTCTTTTGCTGTAGATAGATCCTTAACTGTAGATAGATCCTCTGCTGAAGATAGATCCTTTGCTGTATTAGATCCTTTGCTGTAGATCCTATTCTCCGCTATGATTAGATCCTTTGCTGTAGATAGATCATTTGTTGTAGATAGATCCTTTGCTGTAAATGAATCCTTTGGCTGTATAGAGTTCCATTACTGTAGATATATCCTTTGCTATATATTGATCATTTGCTGTAGATAGATCTTTTGCTGTAGATAGATCCTTTGCTGTAGATAGATCCTTTGCTTAAGATAGATCCTTAACTGTAGATTGATCCTTTGCTGTAGATAGATCCTTTGCAGTAGATAAATCCTTGATTGTAGATAGATCCTTTGCTGTAGATAGATCCTTTGCTGTAGATAGATCCTTTGCTGTATATCGATTCTTCGCTGTAAATAGATCCTTTGCTGTAGATTAATCCTTCGCTGCAAAAAGATCCCTTACTGTAGATAGATCCTTTGCTGTAGATAGATCCTATGCTGTAGATAAATCCTTTGCTGTAGATAGATCCTTTGCTGTAGTTTGATCCTTCGCTGTAAATAGATCCATTACTGTAGATAGGTCCTTTGCTGTAGATAGATCCTTTGCTCTAGATAGATCCTTTGCTGAAAATAGATCCTTTTCTGTAGTTGATCCTTTGCTGTATAAAGATTCTCCACTATGAATAGATCCATTGCTGTGGATAGATCCTTTGTTGTAGATAGAGCCTTTGCTGTTAATGGATCCTTTGGCTGTATAGAGTTCCTTTACTGTAGATATATCCTTTGCTATAGATTGATCATTTGCTGTAGATAGATCCTTAGCTGTAGATAGATCCTTTGCTGTAAATAGATCACATATTGTAGATAGATCCTTTGCTGTAGATAGATCCTATTCCGTAGAAAGATCCTTTGCTGAAGATAGATCCTTTGCTGTAGAAAGATTCTCCGCTATAAATAGATCCACTGCTGTGGATAGACACTTTGTTGTAGAAAGATCCTTTGCTGTAAATGGATCCTTTGGCTGTATAGAGTTCCTTTACTGTAGATATATCATTTGCTATAGATTCATCATTAGCTGTAGATAGATCCTTAGCTGTAGATAGATCCTTTGCTGTAAATAGATCACATAATGTAGATAGATCCTTTGCTGTAGATAGATCCTATTCTGTAGAAAGATCCTTTGCTGAAGATAGATCCTTCGCTGTAGATTGATCCATTGCTGTAGATAGATCCTTTAATGTAGATAGATCCTTTGCTGTAGATAGATCTTTTGTAGTAGATAGATCATTTATCGTAGATTGATCCTTTGCTGTAAATAGATCTAAGATCCTTTGCTATTAATAAATGAAAAATCCTTTCCCGTAGATAGATCCTTTGCTGTAAAGAGATCCTTTGCTGTAGGAAGATCCTCTGCTGTAGAAAGATCTTCTGCTGTAAATAGATCTTTTGCAGTAGAAAGATCCTTTATTGTTGACAGATCTTTCGCTGTAGAAAGATCCTTTGGTAAAGATAGATTCTTTGCTGTAGATAGATCCCTTACTGTAGATAGATCACTTTGCTGTAGATAGATCATTTGCTGTGGATAGATCCTTTAATGTAGAAAGATCCTTTGTTGTAAAAAGATCTTTTGCTGTAAATAGATCATTTGCTGTAGATAGATCATTTGTTGTTGACAGATCCCGCACTGTAGAAATATCCTTTGGTGTAGATAGATTCTTTGCTGTAGATAGATCCCTTACTGCAGATAGATTACTTTGCTGTAGATAGATCCTTTGCTGTAGATTGATCCTTTGCTGTATAAAGTTCCTCTGCTGTAATTAGATCCTTTGTTGTAGATAGATCATTGGCATTAGATAGATCCTTTGCTGTAGATAGATCCTTTGCTTAAGATAGATCCTTAACTGTATATTGATACTTTGCTGTAGATAGATCCTTTGCAGTAGATAAATCCTTGACTGTAGATAGATCCTTTGCTGTAGATAGATCCTTTGCTGTAGATAGATCCTTTGCTGTAGATAGATCATTTGCTTAAGATAGATCCTTAACTATAGATCGATCCTTTGCTGTAGATAGATCCTTTTCAGTAGATAAATCCTTGATTGTAGATAGATCCTTTGCTGTAGATAGATCCTTTGCTGTATATCGATTCTTCGCTGTAAATAGATCCTTTGCTGTAGATTAATCCTTCGCTGCAAAAAGATCCCTTACTGTAGATAGATCCTTTGCTGTAGATAGATCCTATGCTGTAGATAAATCCTTTGCTGTAGATAGATCCTTTGCTGTAGTTTGATCCTTCGCTGTAAATAGATCCCTTACTGTAGATAGGTCCTTTGCTGTAGATAGATCCTTTGCTCTAGATAGATCCTTTGCTCAAAATAGATCCTTTTCTGTAGTTGATCCTTTGCTGTAGAAAGATTCTCCACTATGAATAGATCCATTGCTGTGGATAGATCCTTTGTTGTAGATAGAGCCTTTGCTGTAAATGGATCCTTTGGCTGTATAGAGTTCCTTTACTGTAGATATATCCTTTGCTATAGATTGATCATTTGCTGTAGATAGATCCTTAGCTGTAGATAGATCCTTTGCTGTAAATAGATCACATATTGTAGATAGATCCTTTGCTGTAGATAGATCCTATTCTGTAGAAAGATCCTTTGCTGAAGATAGATCCTTTGCTGTAGAAAGATTCTCCGCTATAAATAGATCCACTGCTGTGGATAGATACTTTGTTGTAGATAGATCCTTTGCTGTAAATGGATCCATTGGCTGTATAGAGTTCCTTTACTGTAGATATATCATTTGCTATAGATTCATCATTAGCTGTAGATAGATTCTTAGCTGTAGATAGATCCTTTGCTGTAAATAGATCACATAATGTAGATAGATCCTTTGCTGTAGATAGATCCTATTCTGTAGAAAGATCCTTTGCTGAAGATAGATCCTTCGCTGTAGATTGATCCATTGCTGTAGATAGATCCTTTAATGTAGATAGATCCTTTGCTGTAGATAGATCTTTTGTAGTAGATAGATCATTTATCGTAGATTGATCCTTTGTTGTAAATAGATCTAAGATCCTTTGCTATAAATAAATGAAAAATCCTTTCCCGTAGATAGATCCTTTGCTGTAAAGAAATCCTTTGCTGTAGGAAGATCCTCTGCTGTAGAAAGATCTTCTGCTGTAAATAGATCTTTTGCAGTAGAAAGATCCTTTATTGTTGACAGATCTTTCGCTGTAGAAAGATCCTTTGGTAAAGATAGATTCTTTGCTGTAGATAGATCCCTTACTGTAGATAGATCACTTTGCTGTAGATAGATCATTTGCTGTAGATAGATCCTTTAATGTAGAAAGATCCTTTGTTGTAAGAAGATCTTTTGCTGTAAATAGATCATTTGCTGTAGATAGATCATTTGCTGTTGACAGATCCCGCACTGTAGAAATATCCTTTGGTGTAGATAGATTCTTTGCTGTAGATAGATCCCTTACTGCAGATAGATTACTTTGCTGTAGAAAGATCCTTTGCTGTAGATTGATCCTTTGCTGTATAAAGTTCCTCTGCTGTAATTAGATCCTTTGTTGTAGATAGATCATTGGCATTAGATAGATCCTATGCTGTAGATAGATCCTTTGCTTAAGATAGATCATTAACTGTATATTGATTCTTTGCTGTAGATAGATCCTTTGCAGTAGATAAATCCTTGACTGTAGATAGATCCTTTGCTGTAGATAGATCCTTTGCTGTAGATAGATACTTTGCTGTAGATCGATCCTTCGCTGTAAATAGATCCATTGCTGTAGATTGATCCTTCGCTGCAAAAAGATCCCTTACTGTAGATAGATCCTTTGCTGTAGATAGATCCTATGCTCAAGATAGATCCTTTGCTGTAGATAGATCCTTTGCTGTAGATTGATCCTTCGCTGTAAATAGATCCCTTACTGTATATATGTCCTTTGCTGTAGATAGATCCTTAGCTGTAGATAGATCCTTAGCTGTAGATAAATCCTTTGCTGAAAATTTATCCTTTGTTGTAGTAGATCCTTTGCTGTAGAAAGATTCTCCGCTATAGATAGATCCTTTGCTGTAGATAGATCATTTGTTGTTGATAGATCCTTTGCTGTAAATGAATCCTTTGCTGTATAGAGTTCCATTACTGTAGATATATCCTTTGCTATAGATTGATCATTTGCTGTAGATAGATCTTTTGCTGTAGATAGATTCTTTGTTGTGAATAGAGCACATATTGTAGAAAGATCCTTTGCTGTAGATAGATCCTATTCTGTAGAAAGATCCTTTGCTGAAGATAGATCCTTTGCTGTAGATGGATCCTTTGCTGTAGATAAATCCTTTGCTGTAGATAGATCCTTTGCTGTAGATAGATACTTTCCTGTAGATAGATCCTTTCCTGTAGATAGATCCTTTGCAGAATATAGAACTTTTGCTGTAAATAGATCTTTTGCTGCAGATAGATCCTTTGCTGTTGATAGATCCTTAACTGTAGATGGATCATTTGCTGTATATAGTTCATTTACTGTAGATAGATCCTTCGCTGTAGATAGATCCTCTGCTGTTTATAGATTCTTTTCTGAACATATATTCTTTGCTGTAGATAGATTATTTGTTGTAGATAGATCCTTTACTGTCGATAGATCCTTTGCTGTAGATAGATCTTTTGCTGTAGATAGATGCTTTGCTGTAGATAGATCCCCTACTGCAGATAGATTACTTTGCTGTAGATAGATCCTTTGCTGTAGATTGATCCTATGCTGTATAAAGTTTCTCTGCTGTAATTAAATCTTTTGTTGTACATAGATCATTGGCTTTAGATAGATTCTTCGCTGTAGATAAATCCTTTTCTGTAGGTAGATCCTTTTCTGTTGATAGATCCATTACTGTTGATAAAACCTTTGCTGTTGATAGATCCCATACTGTAAATAGATCCCATACTGTAAATAGATCCTTTGCTGTAGAGAGATACTTTGCTGTAGAAAGATCTTCTGCTGTAAATAGATTCTTTGAAATAGAAAGATCCTTTGCTGTTGACAGATCTTTCGCTGTAAAAAGATCCTTTGGTGTAGATAGATTCTTTGCTGTAGATAGATCCCTTTCTGTAGACAGATCACTCTGCTGTAGATAGATCATTTGCTGTTGACAGATCCCGCACTGTAGAAATATCCTTTGGTGTAGATAGATTCTTTGCTGTAGATAGATCCCTTACTGCAGATAGATTACTTTGCTGTAGATAGATCCTTTGCAGTAGATTGATCCTTTGCTGTATAAAGTTCCTCTGCTGTAATTAGATCCTTTGTTGTAGATAGATCACTGGCATTAGATAGATCCTTTGCTGTAGATAGATCCTTTGCTTAAGATAGATCCTTAACTGTATATTGATACTTTGCTGTAGATAGATCCTTTGCAGTAGATAAATCCTTGACTGTAGATAGATCATTTGCTGTAGATAGATCCATTGCTGTAGATTGATCCTTCGCTGCAAAAAGATCCCTTACTGTAGATAGATCCTTTGCTGTAGATAGATCCTATGCTCTAGATAGATCCTTTGCTGTAGATAGATCCTTTGCTGTAGATTGATCCTTCGCTGTAAATAGATCCCTTGCTGTATATATGTCCTTTGCTGTTGATAGATCCTTAGCTGTAGATAGATCCTTTGCTGAAAATTTATCCTTTGTTGTAGTAGATCCTTTGCTGTAGAAAGATTCTCCGCTATAGATAAATCCTTTGCTGTAGATAGATCCTTTGCTGTAGATAGATCATTTGTTGTAGATAGATCCTTTGCTGTAAATGAATCCTTTGGCTGTATAGAGTTCCATTACTGTAGATATATCCTTTGCTATAGATTGATCATTTGCTGTAGATAGATCTTTTGCTGTAGATAGATCCTTTGTTGTGAATAGAGCACATATTGTAGAAAGATCCTTTGCTGTAGATAGATCCTATTCTGTAGAAAGATCCTTTGCTGAAGATAGATCCTTTGCTGTAGATGGATCCTTTGCTGTAGATAAATCCTTTGCTGTAGATAGATCCTTTGCTGTAGATAGATACTTTCCTGTAGATATATCCTTTCCTGTAGATAGATCCTTTGCAGAATATATAATTTTTGCTGTTAATAGATCTTTTGCTGTAGATAGATCCTTTGCTGTTGATAGATCCTTAACTGTAGATGGATCATTTGCTGTATATAGTTCATTTACTGTAGATAGATCCTTCGCTGTAGATAGATTCTTTGTTGTAGATAGATCCTTTACTGTCGATAGATCCTTTGATGTAGATAGATCTTTTGCTGTAGATAGATGCTTTGCTGTAGATAGATCCCTTACTGCAGATAGATTACTTTGCTGTAGATAGATCCTTTGCTGTAGATTGATCCTTTTCTGTATAAAGTTTCTCTGCTGTAATTAGATCCTTTGTTGTACATAGATCATTGGCTTTAGATAGATCCTTCGCTGTAGATAAATCCTTTTCTGTAGATAGATCCTTTTCTGTTGATAGATCCATTACTGTTGATAAAACCTTTGCTGTTGATAGATCCCATACTGTAAATAGATCCTTTGCTGTAGAGAGATACTTTGCTGTTGAAAGATCCTCTGCTCTAGAAAGATCTTCTGCTGTAAATTGATTCTTTGAAATAGAAAGATCCTTTGCTGTTGACAGATCTTTCGCTGTAGAAAGATCCTTTGGTGTAGATAGATTCTTTGCTGTGGATAGATCCCTTTCTGTAGATAGATCACTCTGCTGTAGATAGATCATTTGCTGTAGATAGATCCTTTAATGTAGAAAGATCCTCTGTTGTAGAAAGATCTTTTGCTGTAAGTAGATCATTTGCTGGAGATAGATCCTTTGCTGTTGACAGATCCTGCACTGTAGAAAGATCCTTCGGTGTAGATAGATTCTTTGCTGTAGATAGATCCTTTGCTGTAGATAGATCCTTTGCTGTATAAAGTTCCTCTGCTGTAAATAGATCCTTTGTTGTAGATAGATCATTGGCTTTGGATAGATCCTTTGCTGTAGATAGATCTTTTGCTGTAGATATATCCTTAACTGTAGATAGATCCTTTGCTGTAGATCGATCCTTCGCTGTAAATAGATCCTTTGCTGTAGATTGATCCTTCGCTGCAAAAAGATCCCTTACTGTAGATAAATCCTCTGCTGTAGATAGATCCTATGCTGTAGATAGATCCTTCGCTGTAGATAGATCCTTTGCTATAGATTGATCCTTCGCTGTAAATAGATCCTTTACTGTAGATAGGTCATTTGCTGTAGATAGATCCTTTGCTGTAGATAGATCCTTTGCTGAAGATAGATCCTTTGCTGTAGTAGATCCTTTGCTGTAGATAGATCCTTTGCTGTAGATAGATCCTTTGTTGTAGGTAGATCCTTTGCTGTAAATGGATCCTCTGGCTGTATAGAGTTCCTTTACTGTAGATATATTCTTTGCTATAGATTGATCATTTGCTGTAGATAGATCCTTTGCTGTAGATAGTTCCTATTCTGTAGAAAGATCCTTTGCTGAAGATAGATCCTTTGCTGTAGATGGATCCTTTGCTGTAGATAAATCCTTTGCTGTAGATAGATCCTTTGCTGTAGATAGATACTTTCCTGTAGATAGATCCTTTGCTGTAGATAGATCCTTTGCAGAATATAGAACTTTTGCTGTTACTATATCTTTTGCTGTATATAGATCCTTTGCTCTTGATAGATCCTTGACTGTAGATAGATGATTTGCTGTAGATGGATCCTTTGATGTAGATAGAACCTTTACTGTCGATAGATCCCTTGCTGTAGATAGATCCTTTGAAGTAGATAGATGCTTTGCTGTAGATAGATCCTTTGCCGAGGATAGAGCCTTTACTGTAGATATATTTTTTGCTGTAGATAGATTCTTTGTTGTAGATAGATCGTTTGCTGTCGAAAGATCCTTTGTAGTAGATAGATCTTTTACTGTAGATATATCCCTTATTGTAGATAGATCCTTTGCTGTAGATAGATCCTTTCCTGTAGATAGATCCTTTCCTGTAGATAGATCCTTTGCTGTAGATAGAACTTTTGCTGTAAATAGATCTTTTGCTGTAGATAGATCCTTTGCTGTTTATAGAACCTTTCCTGTAGATTTATCCTTAGCTGTATATAGCTACTTTACTGTAGATAGATCCTTTGCTGTGGACAGATCCTTTGCAGTAAATAGATCCTTTACTGTAGATAGATCCTTTGCTGTTGATAGATCCTTAACTGTAGATGGATCATTTGCTGTATATAGTTCATTTACTGTAGATAGATCTTTCGCTGTAGATAGATCCTCTGCTGTTTATAGATTCTTTTCTGAACATATATTCTTTGCTGTAGATATATTCTTTGTTGTAGATAGATCATTGGCTTTAGATAGATCCTTCGCTGTAGATAGATCCTTTTCTGTAGATAGATCCTTTTCTGTTGATAGATCCATTACTGTTGATAAAACCTTTGCTGTTGATAGATCCCATACTGTAAATAGATCCTTTGCTGTAGAGAGATACTTTGCTGTAGAAAGATCCTCTGCTGTAGAAAGATCTTCTGCTGTAAATAGATTCTTTGCAGTAGAAAGATCCTTTGCTGTTGACAGATCTTTCGCTGTAGAAAGATCCTTTGATGTAGATAGATTCTTTGCTGTAGATAGATCCCTTTCTGTAGATAGATCACTCTGCTGTAGATAAATCATTTGCTGTAGATAGATCCTTTAATGTAGAAAGATCCTCTGTTGTAGAAAGATCTTTTGCTGTAAATAGATCATTTGCTGGAGATAGATCCTTTGCTGTAGATAGATCCTTTGCTGTAAATAGATCACATAATGTAGATAGATCCTTTGCTGTAGATAGATCCTATTCTGTAGAAAGATCCTTTGCTGAAGATAGATCCTTCGCTATAGATTGATCCATTGCTGTAGATAGATCCTTTAATGTAGATAGATCCTTTGCTGTAGATAGATCTTTTATAGTAGATAGATCATTTATCGTAGATTGATCCTTTGCTGTAAATAGATCTAAGATCCTTTGCTATAAATAAATGAAAAATCCTTTCCCGTAGATAGATCCTTTGCTGTAAAGAGATCCTTTGCTGTAGAAAGATCCTCTGCTGTAGAAAGATCTTCTGCTGTAAATTGATCTTTTGCAGTAGAAAGATCCTTTGTTGTTGACAGATCTTTCGCTGTAGAAAGATCCTTTGGTGTAGATAGATTCTTTGCTGTAGATAGATCCCTTACTGTAGATAGATCACTTTGCTGTAGATAGATCATTTGCTGAAGATAGATCCTTTAATGTAGAAAGATCCTTTGTTGTAAAAAGATCTTTTGCTGTAAATAGATCATTTGCTGTAGATAGATCATTTGCTGTTGACAGATCCCGCACTGTAGAAATATCCTTTGGTGTAGATAGATTCTTTGCTGTAGATAGATCCCTTACTGCAGATAGATTACTTTGCTGTAGATAGATCCTTTGCAGTAGATTGATCCTTTGCTGTATAAAGTTCCTCTGCTGTAATTAGATCCTTTGATGTAGATAGATCATTGGCATTAGATAGATCCTTTGCTGTAGATAGATCCTTTGCTTAAGATAGATCCTTAACTGTATATTGATACTTTGCTGTAGATAGATCCTTTGCAGTAGATAAATCCTTGACTGTAGATAGATCCTTTGCTGTAGATAGATCCTTTGCTGTAGATAGATCCTTTGCTGTAGATCGATCCTTCGCTGTAAATAGATCCATTGCTGTAGATTGATCCTTCGCTGCAAAAAGATCCCTTACTGTAGATAGATCCTTTGCTGTAGATAGATCCTATGCTCTAGATAGATCCTTTGCTGTAGATAGATCCTTTGCTGTAGATTGATCCTTCGCTGTAAATAGATCCCTTGCTGTATACATGTCCTTTGCTGTAAATAGATTCTTAGCTGTAGATAGATCCTTTGCTGAAAATTTATCCTTTGTTGTAGTAGATCCTTTGCTGTAGAAAGATTCTCCGCTATAGATAGATCCTTTGCTGTAGATAGATCATTTGTTGTAGATAGATCCTTTGCTGTAAATGAATCCTTTGGCTGTATAGAGTTCCATTACTGTAGATATATCCTTTGCTATAGATTGATCATTTGCTGTAGATAGATCTTTTGCTGTAGATAGATCCTTTGTTGTGAACAGAGCACATATTGTAGAAAGATCCTTTGCTGTAGATAGATCCTATTCTGTAGAAAGATCCTTTGCTGAAGATAGATCCTTTGCTGTAGATGGATCCTTTGCTGTAGATAAATCCTTTGCTGTAGATAGATCCTTTGCTGTAGATAGATACTTTCCTGTAGATATATCCTTTCCTGTAGATAGATCCTTTGCAGAATATAGAATTTTTGCTGTTAATAGATCTTTTGCTGTAGATAGATCCTTTGCTGTTGATAGATCCTTAACTGTAGATGGATCATTTGCTGTATATAGTTCATTTACTGTAGATAGATCCTTCGCTGTAGATAGATCCTTTTTTGTAGGTAGATCCTTTGCTGTAGATAGATCCTTTGCAGAATATAGAACTTTTGCTGTTACTATATTTTTTGCTGTATATAGATCCTTAGCTCTTGATAGATCCTTGACTGTAGATAGATCATTTGCTGTAGATGGATCCTTTGATGTAGATAGATCCTTTACTGTCGATAGATCCCTTGCTGTAGATAGATAATTGAAGTAGATAGATGCTTTGCTGTAGATAGATCCTTTGCTGAGGATAGAGCCTTTACTGTAGATATATTTTTTGCTGTAAATAGATTCTTTGTTGTAGATAGATCGTTTGCTGTCGAAAGATCCTTTGTAGTAGATAGATCCTTTACTGTAGATATATCCCTTATTGTAGATAGATCCTTTGCTGTAGATAGATCCTTTCCTGTAGATAGATCCTTTCCTGTAGGTAGATCCTTTGCTGTAGATAGAACTTTTGCTGTAAATAGATCTTTTGCTGTAGATAGATCCTTTGCTGTTTATAGAACCTTTCCTGTAGATTTATCCTTAGCTGTATATAGCTACTTTCCTGTAGATAGATCCTTTGCTGTAGATAGATCCTTTGCAGAATATAGAACTTTTGCTGTTACTATATCTTTTGCTGTATATAGATCCTTTGCTCTTGATAGATCCTTGACTGTAGATAGATCATTTGCTGTAGATGGATCCTTTGATGTAGATAGATCTTTTACTGTCGATAGATCCCTTGCTGTAGATAGATCCTTTGAAGTAGATAGATGCTTTGCTGTAGATAGATCCTTTGCTGAGGATAGAGCCTTTACTGTAGATATATTTTTTGCTGTAGATAGATTCTTTGTTGTAGATAGATCGTTTGCTGTCGAAAGATCCTTTGTAGTAGATAGATTCTTTACTGTAGATATATCCCTTATTGTAGATAGATCTTTGCTGTAGATAGATCCTTTCCTGTAGTTAGATCCTTTCCTGTAGATAGATCCTTTGCTGTAGATAGACCTTTTGCTGTAAATAGATCTTTTACTGTAGATAGATCCTTTGCTGTTGATAGATCCTTAACTGTAGATGGATCATTTGTTGTATATAGTTCATTTACTGTAGATAGATCCTTCGCTGTAGATAGATCCTCTGCTGTTTATAGATTCTTTTCTGAACATATATTCTTTGCTGTAGATATATTCTTTGTTGTAGATAGATCCTTTACTGTCGATAGATCCTTTGCTGTAGATAGATCTTTCGCTGTAGATAGATGCTTTGCTGTAGATAGATCCCTTACTGCAGATAGATTACTTTGCTGTAGATAGATCCTTTGCTGTAGATTGATCCTTTGCTGTATAAAGTTCCTCTGCTGTAATTAGATCCTTTGTTGTAGATAGATCATTGGCTTTAGATAGATTCTTTGCTGTAGATAGATCCTTTCCTGTAGATAGATCCTTTTCTGTTGATAGATCCATTACTGTTGATAAAACCTTTGCTGTTGATAGATCCCATACTGTAAATAGATCCTTTGCTGTAGAGAGATACTTTGCTGTAGAAAGATCCTCTGCTGTAGAAAGATCTTCGGCTGTAAATAGATTCTTTGCAGTAGAAAGATCCTTTGCTGTTGACAGATCTTTCGCTGTAGAATGATCCTTTGGTATAGATAGATTCTTTGCTGTAGATAGATCCCTTTCTGTAGATAGATCACTCTGCTGTAGATAGATCATTT
Organism: Caprella mutica; assembly: GCA_947561585.1. Taxonomy (NCBI): domain Eukaryota; kingdom Metazoa; phylum Arthropoda; class Malacostraca; order Amphipoda; family Caprellidae; genus Caprella; species Caprella mutica. The sequence continues at coordinate 55,712 of CANNZV010001549.1, read as the reverse complement.
GCTGTAGATAGATCACTCTGCTGTAGATAGATCATTTGCTGTAGATAGATCCTTTAATGTAGAAAGATCCTCTATTGTAGAAAGATCTTTTTCTGTAAATAGATCATTTGCTGGAGATAGATCCTTTACTGTCGATAGATCCCTTGCTGTAGATAGATCCTTTGATGTAGATAGATTCTTTGCTGTTGATAGATTCTTTTTTGTTGATAGATCCTTTGTTGTAGAAAGATCTTTTGTGGTAGATAGATCATTTATTGTGGATAGATCCTTTGCTATAAATAAATATATAAATCATTTGCCGTAGATAGATCCTTTGCTGTAGATAGATCCTTTGCTGTAGATAGATCCTTTGCTGTAGATAGATCCTTCGCTGTAGACGAATACTTTTCTGCAGATAGATCTTTTTCTGTAGATAGATCCTTTACTGTAGATTAAAGCTTTGCTGTAGATAGATCCCATACTCTAAATAGATCCTTTGCTGTTGAGAGATCCTTTGCTGTAGAAAGATCCTTTGCTGTAGAAAGATCTTCTGCTGTAAATAGATCCTTCGCAGTAGAAAGATCCTTTGCTGTTGACAGATCATTCGCTGTAGAAAGATCCTTTGGTGTAGATAGATTCTTTGATGTAGATAGATCCCTTACTTTAGATAGATCACTTGGCTGTAGGTAGATCTTTTGCTGTAGATAGATCCTTTAATGTAGAAAGATCCTCTGTTGTAGAAAGATCTTTTGCTGTAAATAGATTATTGGCTGTAGATAGATCCTTTGCTGTTTATAGAACCTTTCCTGTAGATTTATCCTTAGCTGTATATAGCTACTTTACTTTAGATAGATCCTTTGCTGTGGAAAGATCCTTTGCAGTAAATAGATCCTTTACTGTAGATAGATCCTTTGCTGTTGATAGATCTTTAACTGTAGATGGATCATTTGCTGTTTATAGTTCATTTACTGTAGATAGATCCTTCGCTGTAGATAGATCCTCTGCTGTTTATAGATTCTTTTCTGAACATATATTCTTTGCTGTAGATATATTCTTTGTTGTAGATAGATCCTTTACTGTCAATAGATCCTTTGCTGTAGATAGATCTTTTGCTGTAGATAGATGCTTTGCTGTAGATAGATCCCTTACTGCAGATAGATTACTTTGCTGTAGATAGATCCTTTGCTGTAGATTGATCCTTTGCTGTATAAAGTTCCTCTGCTGTAATTAGATCCTTTGTTGTAGATAGATCATTGGCTTTAGATAGATCCTTTGCTGTAGATAGATCCTTTTCTGTAGATAGATCCTTTTCTGTTGATAGATCCATTACTGTTGATAAAACCTTTGCTGTTGAAAGATCCCATACTGTAAATAGATCCTTTGCTGTAGAGAGATACTTTGCTGTAGAAAGATCCTCTGCTGTAGAAAGATCTTCTGCTGTAAATAGATTCTTTGGAGTAGAAAGATCCTTTGCTGTTGACAGATCTTTTGCTGTAGAAAGATCCTTTGGTGTAGATAGATTCTTTGCTGTAGATAGATCCCTTTCTGTAGATAGATCACTCTGCTGTAGATAGATCATTTGCTGTAGATAGATCCCTTAATGTAGAAAGATCCTCTGTTGTAGAAAGATCTTTTGCTGTAAATATTTCATTTGCTGGAGATAGATCCTTTGCTGTAGATAAATCCTTTACTGTAGATAGATCCTTTGCTGTAGATAGATACTTTCCTGTAGATAGATCCTTTGCTGTAGATAGATCCTTTGCAGAATATAGAACTTTTGCTGTTATATAGATCCTTTGCTCTTGATAGATCCTCGACTGTAGATAGATCATTTGCTGTAGATGGATCCTTTGATGTAGATAGATCCTTTACTGTCGATAGATCCCTTGCTGTAGATAGATCCTTTGATGTAGATAGATGCTTTGCTGTAGATAGATCCTTTGCTGAGGATAGAGCCTTTACTGTAGATATATTTTTTGCTGTAGATAGATTCTTTGTTGTAGATAGATCGTTTGCTGTCGAAAGATCCTTTGTAGTAGATAGATCCTTTACTGTAGAAATATCCCTTATTGTAGATAGATCCTTTGCTGTAGATAGATCCTTTCCTGTAGATAGATGCTTTGCTGTTGATAGATCCTTCGCTGTAGATAGATCCTTTACTGTAGATAGATTCTTTGCTGTTGATAGATTCTTTTTTGTTGATAGATCCTTTGTTGTAGATAGATCTTTTGTGGTAGATAGATCATTTATTGTGGATAGATCCTTTGCTATAAATAAATATATAAATCCTTTGCCGTAGATAGATCCTTTGCTGTAGATAGATCCTTTAATGTAGAAAGATCCTCTATTTTAGAAAGATCTTTTTCTGTAAATAGATCATTTGTTGTAGATAGATCCTTTGCTGTAAATGAATCCTTTGGCTGTATAGAGTTCCATTACTGTAGATATATCCTTTGCTATAGATTGATCATTTGCTGTATAAAGTTCCTCTGCTGTAATTAGATCCTTTGTTGTAGATAGATCATTGGCTTTAGATAGATTCTTTGCTGTAGATAGATCCTTTCCTGTAGATAGATCCTTTTCTGTTGATAGATCCATTACTGTTGATAAAACCTTTGCTGTTGATAGATCCCATACTGTAAATAGATCCTTTGCTGTAGAGAGATACTTTGCTGTAGAAAGATCCTCTGCTGTAGAAAGATCTTCGGCTGTAAATAGATTCTTTGCAGTAGAAAGATCCTTTGCTGTTGACAGATCTTTCGCTGTAGAATGATCCTTTGGTATAGATAGATTCTTTGCTGTAGATAGATCCCTTTCTGTAGATAGATCACTCTGCTGTAGATAGATCATTTGCTGTAGATAGATCACTCTGCTGTAGATAGATCATTTGCTGTAGATAGATCCTTTAATGTAGAAAGATCCTCTATTGTAGAAAGATCTTTTTCTGTAAATAGATCATTTGCTGGAGATAGATCCTTTACTGTCGATAGATCCCTTGCTGTAGATAGATCCTTTGATGTAGATAGATTCTTTGCTGTTGATAGATTCTTTTTTGTTGATAGATCCTTTGTTGTAGAAAGATCTTTTGTGGTAGATAGATCATTTATTGTGGATAGATCCTTTGCTATAAATAAATATATAAATCATTTGCCGTAGATAGATCCTTTGCTGTAGATAGATCCTTTGCTGTAGATAGATCCTTTGCTGTAGATAGATCCTTCGCTGTAGACGAATACTTTTCTGCAGATAGATCTTTTTCTGTAGATAGATCCTTTACTGTAGATTAAAGCTTTGCTGTAGATAGATCCCATACTCTAAATAGATCCTTTGCTGTTGAGAGATCCTTTGCTGTAGAAAGATCCTTTGCTGTAGAAAGATCTTCTGCTGTAAATAGATCCTTCGCAGTAGAAAGATCCTTTGCTGTTGACAGATCATTCGCTGTAGAAAGATCCTTTGGTGTAGATAGATTCTTTGATGTAGATAGATCCCTTACTGTAGATAGATCACTTGGCTGTAGGTAGATCTTTTGCTGTAGATAGATCCTTTAATGTAGAAAGATCCTCTGTTGTAGAAAGATCTTTTGCTGTAAATAGATTATTGGCTGTAGATAGATCCTTTGCTGTTTATAGAACCTTTCCTGTAGATTTATCCTTAGCTGTATATAGCTACTTTACTTTAGATAGATCCTTTGCTGTGGACAGATCCTTTGCAGTAAATAGATCCTTTACTGTAGATAGATCCTTTGCTGTTGATAGATCTTTAACTGTAGATGGATCATTTGCTGTTTATAGTTCATTTACTGTAGATAGATCCTTCGCTGTAGATAGATCCTCTGCTGTTTATAGATTCTTTTCTGAACATATATTCTTTGCTGTAGATATATTCTTTGTTGTAGATAGATCCTTTACTGTCAATAGATCCTTTGCTGTAGATAGATCTTTTGCTGTAGATAGATGCTTTGCTGTAGATAGATCCCTTACTGCAGATAGATTACTTTGCTGTAGATAGATCCTTTGCTTCAGATTGATCCTTTGCTGTATAAAGTTCCTCTGCTGTAATTAGATCCTTTCTTGTAGATAGATCATTGGCTTTAGATAGATCCTTTGCTGTAGATAGATCCTTTTCTGTAGATAGATCCTTTTCTGTTGATAGATCCATTACTGTTGATAAAACCTTTGCTGTTGAAAGATCCCATACTGTAAATAGATCCTTTGCTGTAGAGAGATACTTTGCTGTAGAAAGATCCTCTGCTGTAGAAAGATCTTCTGCTGTAAATAGATTCTTTGGAGTAGAAAGATCCTTTGCTGTTGACAGATCTTTTGCTGTAGAAAGATCCTTTGGTGTAGATAGATTCTTTGCTGTAGATAGATCCCTTTCTGTAGATAGATCACTCTGCTGTAGATAGATCATTTGCTGTAGATAGATCCCTTAATGTAGAAAGATCCTCTGTTGTAGAAAGATCTTTTGCTGTAAATATTTCATTTGCTGGAGATAGATCCTTTGCTGTAGATAAATCCTTTACTGTAGATAGATCCTTTGCTGTAGATAGATACTTTCCTGTAGATAGATCCTTTGCTGTATATAGATCCTTTGCAGAATATAGAACTTTTGCTGTTATATAGATCCTTTGATCTTGATAGATCCTTGACTGTAGATAGATCATTTGCTGTAGATGGATCCTTTGATGTAGATAGATCCTTTACTGTCGATAGATCCCTTGCTGTAGATAGATCCTTCGATGTAGATAGATGCTTTGCTGTAGATAGATCCTTTGCTGAGGATAGAGCCTTTACTGTAGATATATTTTTTGCTGTAGATAGATTCTTTGTTGTAGATAGATCGTTTGCTGTCGAAAGATCCTTTGTAGTAGATAGATCCTTTACTGTAGAAATATCCCTTATTGTAGATAGATCCTTTGCTGTAGATAGATCCTTTCCTGTAGATAGATGCTTTGCTGTTGATAGATCCTTCGCTGTAGATAGATCCTTTGCTGTAGATAGATACTTTCCTGTAGATATATCCTTTCCTGTAGATAGATCCTTTGCAGAATATAGAATTTTTGCTGTTAATAGATCTTTTGCTGTAGATAGATCCTTTGCTGTTGATAGATCCTTAACTGTAGATGGATCATTTGCTGTATATAGTTCATTTACTGTAGATAGATCCTTCGCTGTAGATAGATCCTTTTTTGTAGGTAGATCCTTTGCTGTAGATAGATCCTTTGCAGAATATAGAACTTTTGCTGTTACTATATCTTTTGCTGTATATAGATCCTTTGCTCTTGATAGATCCTTGACTGTAGATAGATCATTTGCTGTAGATGGATCCTTTGATGTAGATAGATCCTTTACTGTCGGTAGATCCCTTGCTGTAGATAGATCCTTTGAAGTAGATAGATGCTTTGCTGTAGATAGATCCTTTGCTGAGGATAGAGCCTTTACTGTAGATATATTTTTTGCTGTAGATAGATTCTTTGTTGTAGATAGATCGTTTGCGGCGAAAGATCCTTTGTAGTAGATAGATCCTTTACTGTAGATATATCCCTTATTGTAGATAGATCCTTTGCTGTAGATAGATCCTTTCCTGTAGATAGATCCTTTCCTGTAGGTAGATCCTTTGCTGTAGATAGAACTTTTGCTGTAAATAGATCTTTTGCTGTAGATAGATCCTTTGCTGTTTATAGAACCTTTCCTGTAGATATATCTTTAGCTGTATATAGCTACTTTCCTGTAGATAGATCCTTTGCTGTAGATAGATCCTTTGCAGAATATAGAACTTTTTGCTGTTACTATATCTTTTGCTGTATATAGATCCTTTGCTCTTGATAGATCCTTGACTGTAGATAGATCATTTGCTGTAGATGGATCCTTTGATGTAGATAGATCTTTTACTGTCGATAGATCCCTTGCTGTAGAAAGATCCTTTGAAGTAGATAGATGCTTTGCTGTAGATAGATCCTTTGCTGAGGATAGAGCCTTTACTGTAGATATATTTTTTGCTGTAGATAGATTCTTTGTTGTAGATAGATCGTTTGCTGTCGAAAGATCCTTTGTAGTAGATAGAATCTTTAATGTAGATATATCCCTTATTGTAGGTAGATCTTTTGCTGTAGATAGATCCTTTCCTGTAGATAGATCCTTTCCTGTAGATAGATCCTTTGCTGTAGATAGACCTTTTGCTGTAAATAGATCTTTTGCTGTAGATAGATCCTTTGCTGTTTATAGAACCTTTCCTGTAGATTTATCCTTAGCTGTATATAGCTACTTTACTGTAGATAGATCCTTTGCTGTGGACAGATCCTTTGCAGTAAATAGATCCTTTACTGTAGATAGATCCTTTGCTGTTGATAGATCCTTAACTGTAGATGGATCATTTGATGTATATAGTTCATTTACTGTAGATAGATCCTTCGCTGTAGATAGATCCTCTGCTGTTTATAGATTCTTTTCTGAACATATATTCTTTGCTGTAGATATATTCTTTGTTGTAGATAGATCCTTCACTGTCGATAGATCCTTTGCTGTAGATAGATCTTTCGCTGTAGATAGATGCTTTGCTGTAGATAGATCCCTTACTGCAGATAGATTACTTTGCTGTAGATAGATCCTTTGCTGTAGATTGATCCTTTGCTGTATAAAGTTCCTCTGCTGTAATAAGATCCTTTGTTGTAGATAGATCATTGGCTTTAGATAGATCCTTTGCTGTAGATAGATCCTTTCCTGTAGATAGATCCTTTTCTGTTGATAGATCCATTACTGTTGATAAAACCTTTGCTGTTGATAGATCCCATACTGTAAATAGATCCATTGCTGTAGAGAGATACTTTGCTGTAGAAAGATCTTCTGCTGTAGAAAGATCTTCTGCTGTAAATAGATTCTTTGCAGTAGAAAGATCCTTTGCTGTTGACAGATCTTTCGCTGTAGAATGATCCTTTGGTATAGATAGATTCTTTGCTGTAGATAGATCCCTTTCTGTAGATAGATCACTCTGCTGTAGATAGATCATTTGCTGTAGATAGATCCTTTAATGTAGAAAGATCCTCTATTGTAGAAAGATCTTTTTCTGTAAATAGATCATTTGCTGGAGATAGATCCTTTACTGTCGATAGATCCCTTGCTGTAGATAGAGCCTTTGATGTAGATAGATTCTTTGCTGTTGATAGATTCTTTTTTGTTGATAGATCCTTTGTTGTAGATAGATCTTTTGTGGTAGATAGATCATTTATTGTGGATAGATCCTTTGCTATAAATAAATATATAAATCATTTGCCGTAGATAGATCCTTTGCTGTAGATAGATCCTTTGCTGTAGATAGATCCTTCGCTGTAGACGAATACTTTTCTGCAGATAGATCTTTTTCTGTAGATAGATCCTTTACTGTAGATTAAAGCTTTGCTGTAGATAGATCCCATACTCTAAATAGATCCTTTGCTGTTGAGAGATCCTTTGCTGTAGAAAGATCCATTGCTGTAGAAAGATCTTCTGCTGTAAATAGATCCTTCGCAGTAGAAAGATCCTTTGCTGTTGACAGATCATTCGCTGTAGAAAGATCCTTTGGTGTAGATAGATTCTTTGCTGTAGATAGATCCCTTACTGTAGATAGATCACTTTGCTGTAGATAGATCTTTTGCTGTAGATAGATCCTTTAATGTAGAAAGATCCTCTGTTGTAGAAAGATCTTTTGCTGTAAATAGATTATTGGCTGTAGATAGATCCTTTGCTGTAGATAGATCCTTTGCTGTTTATAGAACCATTCCTGTAGATTAATCCTTAGCTGTATATAGCTACTTTACTGTAGATAGATCCTTTGCTGTGGACAGATCCTTTGCAGTAAATAGATCCTTTACTGTAGATAGATCCTTTGCTGTTGATAGATCTTTACCTGTAGATGGATCATTTGCTGTATATAGTTCATTTACTGTAGATAGATCCTTCGCTGTAGATAGATCCTCTGCTGTTTATAGATTCTTTTCTGAACATATATTCTTTGCTGTAGATATATTCTTTGTTGTAGATAGATCCTTTACTGTCAATAGATCCTTTGCTGTAGATAGATCTTTTGCTGTAGATAGATGCTTTGCTGTAGATAGATCCCTTACTGCAGATAGATTACTTTGCTGTAGATAGATCCTTTGCTGTAGATTGATCCTTTGCTGTATAAAGTTCCTCTGCTGTAATTAGATCCTTTGTTGTAGATAGATCATTGGCTTTAGATAGATCCTTTGCTGTAGATAGATCCTTTTCTGTAGATAGATCCTTTTCTGTTGATAGATCCATTACTGTTGATAAAACCTTTGCTGTTGATAGATCCCATACTGTAAATAGATCCTTTGCTGTAGAGAGATACTTTGCTGTAGAAAGATCCTCTGCTGTAGAAAGATCTTCTGCTGTAAATAGATTCTTTGGAGTAGAAAGATCCTTTGCTGTTGACAGATCTTTTGCTGTAGAAAGATCCTTTGGTGTAGATAGATTCTTTGCTGTAGATAGATCCCTTTCTGTAGATAGATCACTCTGCTGTAGATAGATCATTTGCTGTAGATAGATCCCTTAATGTAGAAAGATCCTCTGTTGTAGAAAGATCTTTTGCTGTAAATATATCATTTGCTGGAGATAGATCCTTTGCTGTAGATAAATCCTTTACTGTAGATAGATCCTTTGCTGTAGATAGATACTTTCCTGTAGATAGATCCTTTGCTGTAGATAGATCCTTTGCAGAATATAGAACTTTTGCTGTTACTATATCTTTTGCTGTATATAGATCCTTTGCTCTTGATAGATCCTTGACTGTAGATAGATCATTTGCTGTAGATGGATCCTTTGATGTAGATAGATCCTTTACTGTCGATAGATCCCTTGCTGAAGATAGATCCTTTGATGTAGATAGATGCTTTGCTGTAGATAGATCCTTTGCTGAGGATAGAGCCTTTACTGTAGATATATTTTTTGCTGTAGATAGATTCTTTGTTGTAGATAGATCGTTTGCTGTCGAAAGATCCTTTGTAGTAGATAGATCCTTTACTGTAGAAATATCCCTTATTGTAGATAGATCCTTTGCTGTAGATAGATCCTTTCCTGTAGATAGATGCTTTGCTGTTGATAGATCCTTCGCTGTAGATAGATCCTTTACTGTAGATAGATTCTTTGCTGTTGATAGATTCTTTTTTGTTGATAGATCCTTTGTTGTAGATAGATCTTTTGTGGTAGATAGATCATTTATTGTGGATAGATCCTTTGCTATAAATAAATATATAAATCCTTTGCCGTAGATAGATCCTTTGCTGTAGATAGATCCTTTGCTGTAGATAGATCCTTTGCTGTAGATAGATCCTTCGCTGTAGACGAATACTTTTCTGCAGATAGATCTTTTTCTGTAGATAGATCCTTTACTGTAGATTAAAGCTTTGCTGTAGATAGATCCCATACTCTAAATAGATCCTTTGCTGTTGAGAGATCCTTTGCTGTAGAAAGATCCTTTGCTGTAGAAAGATCTTCTGCTGTAAATAGATCCTTCGCAGTAGAAAGATCCTTTGCTGTTGACAGATCATTCGCTGTAAAAAGATCCTTTGGTGTAGATGGATTCTTTGCTGTAGATAGATCCCTTACTGTAGATAGATCACTTTGCTGTAGATAGATCTTTTGCTGTAGATAGATCCTTTAATGTAGAAAGATCCTCTGTTGTAGAAAGATCTTTTGCTGTAAATAGATTATTGGCTGTAGATAGATCCTTTGCTGTAGATAGATCCTTTGCTGTTTATAGAACCATTCCTGTAGATTAATCCTTAGCTGTATATAGCTACTTTACTGTAGATAGATCCTTTGCTGTGGACAGATCCTTTGCAGTAAATAGATCCTTTACTGTAGATAGATCCTTTGCTGTTGATAGATCTTTACCTGTAGATGGATCATTTGCTGTATATAGTTCATTTACTGTAGATAGATCCTTCGCTGTAGATAGATCCTCTGCTGTTTATAGATTCTTTTCTGAACATATATTCTTTGCTGTAGATATATTCTTTGTTGTAGATAGATCCTTTACTGTCAATAGATCCTTTGCTGTAGATAGATCTTTTGCTGTAGATAGATGCTTTGCTGTAGATAGATCCCTTACTGCAGATAGATTACTTTGCTGTAGATAGATCCTTTGCTGTAGATTGATCCTTTGCTGTATAAAGTTCCTCTGCTGTAATTAGATCCTTTGTTGTAGATAGATCATTGGCTTTAGATAGATCCTTTGCTGTAGATAGATCCTTTTCTGTAGATAGATCCTTTTCTGTTGATAGATCCATTACTGTTGATAAAACCTTTGCTGTTGATAGATCCCATACTGTAAATAGATCCTTTGCTGTAGAGAGATACTTTGCTGTAGAAAGATCCTCTGCTGTAGAAAGATCTTCTGCTGTAAATAGATTCTTTGGAGTAGAAAGATCCTTTGCTGTTGACAGATCTTTTGCTGTAGAAAGATCCTTTGGTGTAGATAGATTCTTTGCTGTAGATAGATCCCTTTCTGTAGATAGATCACTCTGCTGTAGATAGATCATTTGCTGTAGATAGATCCCTTAATGTAGAAAGATCCTCTGTTGTAGAAAGATCTTTTGCTGTAAATATATCATTTGCTGGAGATAGATCCTTTGCTGTAGATAAATCCTTTACTGTAGATAGATCCTTTGCTGTAGATAGATACTTTCCTGTAGATAGATCCTTTGCTGTAGATAGATCCTTTGCAGAATATAGAACTTTTGCTGTTACTATATCTTTTGCTGTATATAGATCCTTTGCTCTTGATAGATCCTTGACTGTAGATAGATCATTTGCTGTAGATGGATCCTTTGATGTAGATAGATCCTTTACTGTCGATAGATCCCTTGCTGAAGATAGATCCTTTGATGTAGATAGATGCTTTGCTGTAGATAGATCCTTTGCTGAGGATAGAGCCTTTACTGTAGATATATTTTTTGCTGTAGATAGATTCTTTGTTGTAGATAGATCGTTTGCTGTCGAAAGATCCTTTGTAGTAGATAGATCCTTTACTGTAGAAATATCCCTTATTGTAGATAGATCCTTTGCTGTAGATAGATCCTTTCCTGTAGATAGATGCTTTGCTGTTGATAGATCCTTCGCTGTAGATAGATCCTTTACTGTAGATAGATTCTTTGCTGTTGATAGATTCTTTTTTGTTGATAGATCCTTTGTTGTAGATAGATCTTTTGTGGTAGATAGATCATTTATTGTGGATAGATCCTTTGCTATAAATAAATATATAAATCCTTTGCCGTAGATAGATCCTTTGCTGTAGATAGATCCTTTGCTGTAGATAGATCCTTTGCTGTAGATAGATCCTTCGCTGTAGACGAATACTTTTCTGCAGATAGATCTTTTTCTGTAGATAGATCCTTTACTGTAGATTAAAGCTTTGCTGTAGATAGATCCCATACTCTAAATAGATCCTTTGCTGTTGAGAGATCCTTTGCTGTAGAAAGATCCTTTGCTGTAGAAAGATCTTCTGCTGTAAATAGATCCTTCGCAGTAGAAAGATCCTTTGCTGTTGACAGATCATTCGCTGTAAAAAGATCCTTTGGTGTAGATGGATTCTTTGCTGTAGATAGATCCCTTACTGTAGATAGATCACTTTGCTGTAGATAGATCTTTTGCTGTAGATAGTTCCTTTAATGTAGAAAGATCCTCTGTTGTAGAAAGATCTTTTGCTGTAAATAGATTATTGGCTGTAGATAGATCCTTTGCTGTAGATAGATCCTTTGCTTAAGATAGATCCTTAACTGTAGATTGATCCTTTGCTGAAGATAGATCCTTTTCAGTAGATAAATCCTTGATTGTAGATAGATCCTTTGCTGTAGATAGATCCTTTGCTGTAGATCGATTCTTCGCTGAAAATAGATCCTTTGCTGTAGATTGATCCTTCGCTGCAAAAAGATCCCTTACTGTGGATAGATCCTTTGCTGTAGATAGATCCTATGCTGTAGATAGATCCTTTGCTGTAGATAGATCCTTTGCTGTAGTTTGATCCTTCGCTGTAAATAGATCCTTTACTGTAGATAGGTCCTTTGCTGTAGATAGATCCTTTGCTCTAGATAGATCCTTTGCTGAAGATAGATCCTTTGCTGTAGATAGAGCCTTTGCTGTAAATGGATCCTTTGGCTGTATAGAGTTCCTTTACTGTAGATAAATCCTTTGCTATAGATTGATCATTTACTGTAGATAGATCCTTAGCTGTAGATAGATCCTTTGCTGTAAATATATCATATATTGTAGATAGATCCTTTGCTGTAGATAGATCCAATTCTGTAGAAAGATCCTTTGCTGAAGATAGATCCGTTGCTGTAGAAAGATTCTCCGCTATAAATAGATCCACTGCTGTGGATAGATACTTTGTTGTAGATAGATTCTTTGCTGTAAATGGATCATTTGGCTGTATAGAGTTCCTTTACTGTAGATATATCCTTTGCTATAGATTCATCATTTGCTGTAGATAGAACCTTAGCTGTAGATAGATCCTTTGCTGTAAATAGATCACATATTGTAGATAGATCCTTTGCTGTAGATAGATCCTATTCTGTAGAAAGATCCTTTGCTGAAGATAAATCCTTCGCTGTAGATTGATCCATTGCTGTAGATAGATCCTTTAATGTAGATAGATCCTTTGCTGTAGATAGATCTTTTGTAGTAGATAGATCATTTATCGTAGATAGATCCTTTGCGTTGAATAGATCTAAGATCCTTTGCTATAAATAAATTAAAAATCCTTTCCCGTAGATAGATCCTTTGCTGTAGATGGATCCTTTGCTGTAGATAGATCCTTCGCTGTAGATAAATCCTTCTCTGTAGATAGATCCTTTTCTGTAGATAGATCCATTACTGTTGATAAAACCTTTGCTGTTGATAGATCCAATACTCTAAATAGATCCTTTGCTGTAAAGAGATACTTTGCTGTAGAAAGATCCTCTGCTGTAGAAAGATCTTTTGCTGTAAATAGATCCTTTGCAGTAGAAAGATCCTTTGCTGTTGACAGATCTTTCGCTGTAGAAAGATCCTTTGGTCTAGATAGATTCTTTGCTGTAGATAGATCATTTTCTGTAGATAGATCACTCTGCTGTAGATAGATCATTTGCTGTAGATAGATCCTTTAATGTAGAAAGATCCTCTGTTGTAGAAAGATCTTTTGATGTAAATAGATCATTAGCTGGAGATAGATCCTTTGCTGTTGACAGATCCTGCACTGTAGAAAGATCCTTCGGTGTAGATAGATTCTTTGCTGTAGATAGATCCTTTGCTGTAGATAGATCCTTTGCTTAAGATAGATCCTTAACTGTAGATTAATCCTTTGCTGTAGATAGATCCTTTGCAGTAGATAAATCCTTGACTGTAGATAGATCCTTTGCTGTAGATAGATCCTTTGCTGTAGATAGATCCTTTGCTGTAGATCGATCCTTCGCTGTAAATAGATCCTATGCTGCAGATTGATCCTTCGCTGCAAAAAGATCCCTTACTGTAGATAGATCCTTTGCTGTAGATAGATCCTTTGCTTAAGATAAATCCTTAACTGGAGATTAATCCTTTGCTGTAGATTGATCCTTTGCAGTAAATAAATCCTTGACTGTAGATAGATCCTTTGCAGTAGATAGATCCTTAGCTGTAGAAAGATCCTTTGCTGAAGATAGATCCTATGCTGTATTAGATCCTTTGCTGTAAAAAGATTCTCCGCTAAAAATAGATCCTTTGCTGTAGATAGATCATTTGTTGTAGATAGATCCTTTGCTGTAAATGAATCCTTTGGCTGTATAGAGATCCATTACTGTAGATATATCCTTTGCTATAGATTGATCATTTGCTGTAGATAGATCTTTTGCTGTAGATAGATCCTTTGCTGTAAATAGAGCACATATTGTAGAAAGATCCTTTGCTGTAGATAGATCCTATTCTGTAGAAAGATCCTTTGCTCAAGATAGATCCCTTGCTGTAGATGGATCCTTTGCTGTAGATAAATCCTTTGCTGTAGATAGATCCTTTGCTGTAGATAGATACTTTGCTGTAGATAGATCCTTTGCTGTAGATAGATCCTTTGCAGAATATGGAACTTTTGCTGTTAATAGATCTTTTGCTGTAGATAGATCCTTTGCTGTTGATAGATCCTTAACTGTAGATGGATTTTTTGCTGTATATAGTTCATTTACTGTAGATAGATCCTTCGCTGTTGATAGATCCCATACTCTAAATAGATCCTTTGCTGTTGAGAGATCCTTTGCTGTAGAAAGATCCATTGCTGTAGAAAGATCTTCTGCTGTAAATAGATCCTTCGCAGTAGAAAGATCCTTTGCTGTTGACAGATCATTCGCTGTAGAAAGATCCTTTGGTGTAGATAGATTCTTTGCTGTAGATAGATCCCTTACTGTAGATAGATCACTTTGCTGTAGATAGATCTTTTGCTGTAGATAGATCCTTTAATGTAGAAAGATCCTCTGTTGTAGAAAGATCTTTTGCTGTAAATAGATTATTGGCTGTAGATAGATCCTTTGCTGTAGATAGATCCTTTGCTGTTTATAGAACCATTCCTGTAGATTAATCCTTAGCTGTATATAGCTACTTTACTGTAGATAGATCCTTTGCTGTGGACAGATCCTTTGCAGTAAATAGATCCTTTACTGTAGATAGATCCTTTGCTGTTGATAGATCTTTACCTGTAGATGGATCATTTGCTGTATATAGTTCATTTACTGTAGATAGATCCTTCGCTGTAGATAGATCCTCTGCTGTTTATAGATTCTTTTCTGAACATATATTCTTTGCTGTAGATATATTCTTTGTTGTAGATAGATCCTTTACTGTCAATAGATCCTTTGCTGTAGATAGATCTTTTGCTGTAGATAGATGCTTTGCTGTAGATAGATCCCTTACTGCAGATAGATTACTTTGCTGTAGATAGATCCTTTGCTGTAGATTGATCCTTTGCTGTATAAAGTTCCTCTGCTGTAATTAGATCCTTTGTTGTAGATAGATCATTGGCTTTAGATAGATCCTTTGCTGTAGATAGATCCTTTTCTGTAGATAGATCCTTTTCTGTTGATAGATCCATTACTGTTGATAAAACCTTTGCTGTTGATAGATCCCATACTGTAAATAGATCCTTTGCTGTAGAGAGATACTTTGCTGTAGAAAGATCCTCTGCTGTAGAAAGATCTTCTGCTGTAAATAGATTCTTTGGAGTAGAAAGATCCTTTGCTGTTGACAGATCTTTTGCTGTAGAAAGATCCTTTGGTGTAGATAGATTCTTTGCTGTAGATAGATCCCTTTCTGTAGATAGATCACTCTGCTGTAGATAGATCATTTGCTGTAGATAGATCCCTTAATGTAGAAAGATCCTCTGTTGTAGAAAGATCTTTTGCTGTAAATATATCATTTGCTGGAGATAGATCCTTTGCTGTAGATAAATCCTTTACTGTAGATAGATCCTTTGCTGTAGATAGATACTTTCCTGTAGATAGATCCTTTGCTGTAGATAGATCCTTTGCAGAATATAGAACTTTTGCTGTTACTATATCTTTTGCTGTATATAGATCCTTTGCTCTTGATAGATCCTTGACTGTAGATAGATCATTTGCTGTAGATGGATCCTTTGATGTAGATAGATCCTTTACTGTCGATAGATCCCTTGCTGAAGATAGATCCTTTGATGTAGATAGATGCTTTGCTGTAGATAGATCCTTTGCTGAGGATAGAGCCTTTACTGTAGATATATTTTTTGCTGTAGATAGATTCTTTGTTGTAGATAGATCGTTTGCTGTCGAAAGATCCTTTGTAGTAGATAGATCCTTTACTGTAGAAATATCCCTTATTGTAAATAGATCCTTTGCTGTAGATAGATCCTTTCCTGTAGATAGATGCTTTGCTGTTGATAGATCCTTCGCTGTAGATAGATCCTTTACTGTAGATAGATTCTTTGCTGTTGATAGATTCTTTTTTGTTGATAGATCTTTTGTTGTAGATAGATCTTTTGTGGTAGATAGATCATTTATTGTGGATAGATCCTTTGCTATAAATAAATATATAAATCCTTTGCCGTAGATAGATCCTTTGCTGTAGATAGATCCTTTGCTGTAGATAGATCCTTTGCTGTAGATAGATCCTTCGCTGTAGACGAATACTTTTCTGCAGATAGATCTTTTTCTGTAGATAGATCCTTTACTGTAGATTAAAGCTTTGCTGTAGATAGATCCCATACTCTAAATAGATCCTTTGCTGTTGAGAGATCCTTTGCTGTAGAAAGATCCTTTGCTGTAGAAAGATCTTCTGCTGTAAATAGATCCTTCGCAGTAGAAAGATCCTTTGCTGTTGATAGATCATTCGCTGTAAAAAGATCCTTTGGTGTAGATAGATTCTTTGCTGTAGATAGATCCCTTACTGTAGATAGATCACTTTGCTGTAGATAGATCTTTTGCTGTAGATAGTTCCTTTAATGTAGAAAGATCCTCTGTTGTAGAAAGATCTTTTGCTGTAAATAGATTATTGGCTGTAGATAGATCCTTTGCTGTAGATAGATCCTTTGCTTAAGATAGATCCTTAACTGTAGATTGATCCTTTGCTGTAGATAGATCCTTTTCAGTAGATAAATCCTTGATTGTAGATAGATCCTTTGCTGTAGATAGATCCTTTGCTGTAGATCGATTCTTCGCTGAAAATAGATCCTTTGCTGTAGATTGATCCTTCGCTGCAAAAAGATCCCTTACTGTGGATAGATCCTTTGCTGTAGATAGATCCTATGCTGTAGATAGATCCTTTGCTGTAGATAGATCCTTTGCTGTAGTTTGATCCTTCGCTGTAAATAGATCCTTTACTGTAGATAGGTCCTTTGCTGTAGATAGATCCTTTGCTCTAGATAGATCCTTTGCTGAAGATAGATCCTTTGCTGTAGATAGAGCCTTTGCTGTAAATGGATCCTTTGGCTGTATAGAGTTCCTTTACTGTAGATAAATCCTTTGCTATAGATTGATCATTTACTGTAGATAGATCCTTAGCTGTAGATAGATCCTTTGCTGTAAATATATCATATATTGTAGATAGATCCTTTGCTGTAGATAGATCCAATTCTGTAGAAAGATCCTTTGCTGAAGATAGATCCGTTGCTGTAGAAAGATTCTCCGCTATAAATAGATCCACTGCTGTGGATAGATACTTTGTTGTAGATAGATTCTTTGCTGTAAATGGATCATTTGGCTGTATAGAGTTCCTTTACTGTAGATATATCCTTTGCTATAGATTCATCATTTGCTGTAGATAGAACCTTAGCTGTAGATAGATCCTTTGCTGTAAATAGATCACATATTGTAGATAGATCCTTTGCTGTAGATAGATCCTATTCTGTAGAAAGATCCTTTGCTGAAGATAAATCCTTCGCTGTAGATTGATCCATTGCTGTAGATAGATCCTTTAATGTAGATAGATCCTTTGCTGTAGATAGATCTTTTGTAGTAGATAGATCATTTATCGTAGATAGATCCTTTGCGTTGAATAGATCTAAGATCCTTTGCTATAAATAAATTAAAAATCCTTTCCCGTAGATAGATCCTTTGCTGTAGATGGATCCTTTGCTGTAGATAGATCCTTCGCTGTAGATAAATCCTTCTCTGTAGATAGATCCTTTTCTGTAGATAGATCCATTACTGTTGATAAAACCTTTGCTGTTGATAGATCCAATACTCTAAATAGATCCTTTGCTGTAAAGAGATACTTTGCTGTAGAAAGATCCTCTGCTGTAGAAAGATCTTTTGCTGTAAATAGATCCTTTGCAGTAGAAAGATCCTTTGCTGTTGACAGATCTTTCGCTGTAGAAAGATCCTTTGGTCTAGATAGATTCTTTGCTGTAGATAGATCATTTTCTGTAGATAGATCACTCTGCTGTAGATAGATCATTTGCTGTAGATAGATCCTTTAATGTAGAAAGATCCTCTGTTGTAGAAAGATCTTTTGATGTAAATAGATCATTAGCTGGAGATAGATCCTTTGCTGTTGACAGATCCTGCACTGTAGAAAGATCCTTCGGTGTAGATAGATTCTTTGCTGTAGATAGATCCTTTGCTGTAGATAGATCCTTTGCTTAAGATAGATCCTTAACTGTAGATTAATCCTTTGCTGTAGATAGATCCTTTGCAGTAGATAAATCCTTGACTGTAGATAGATCCTTTGCTGTAGATAGATCCTTTGCTGTAGATAGATCCTTTGCTGTAGATCGATCCTTCGCTGTAAATAGATCCTTTGCTGTAGATTGATCCTTCGCTGCAAAAAGATCCCTTACTGTAGATAGATCCTTTGCTGTAGATAGATCCTTTGCTTAAGATAAATCCTTAACTGGAGATTAATCCTTTGCTGTAGATTGATCCTTTGCAGTAAATAAATCCTTGACTGTAGATAGATCCTTTGCAGTAGATAGATCCTTAGCTGTAGAAAGATCCTTTGCTGAAGATAGATCCTATGCTGTATTAGATCCTTTGCTGTAAAAAGATTCTCCGCTAAAAATAGATCCTTTGCTGTAGATAGATCATTTGTTGTAGATAGATCCTTTGCTGTAAATGAATTCTTTGGCTGTATAGAGATCCATTACTGTAGATATATCCTTTGCTATAGATTGATCATTTGCTGTAGATAGATCTTTTGCTGTAGATAGATCCTTTGCTGTAAATAGAGCACATATTGTAGAAAGATCCTTTGCTGTAGATAGATCCTATTCTGTAGAAAGATCCTTTGCTCAAGATAGATCCCTTGCTGTAGATGGATCCTTTGCTGTAGATAAATCCTTTGCTGTAGATAGATCCTTTGCTGTAGATAGATACTTTGCTGTAGATAGATCCTTTGCTGTAGATAGATCCTTTGCAGAATATGGAACTTTTGCTGTTAATAGATCTTTTGCTGTAGATAGATCCTTTGCTGTTGATAGATCCTTAACTGTAGATGGATTTTTTGCTGTATATAGTTCATTTACTGTAGATAGATCCTTCGCTGTTGATAGATCCTCTGCTGTTTATAGATTCTTTTCTGAACATATATTCTTTGCTGTAGATAGATTCTTTGTTGTAGATAGATCCTTTGCTGTGGACAGATCCTTTGCTGTGGACAGATCCTTTGCAGTAGATAGATCCTTGACTGTAGATAGATCCTTTGCTGTAGATGGATCCTTTGCTGTAGATTGATCCTTTACTGTCGATAGATCCCTTGCTGTAGATAGATCCTTTGCTGTAGATAGATGCTTTGCTGTAGATAGTTCCTTTGCTGTGGATAGATCCTTTACTGTAGATAGATCTTTTGTAGTAGATAGATCATATATCGTAGATAGATTCTTTGCTGTAAATAGATCTAAGTTCCTTTGCTATAAATAAATATATAAATCCTTTGCCGTAGATAGATCCTTTGCTGTATATAGATCCTTTGCTGCAGATAGATCCTTTGATGTAGATAGATCCTTCGCTGTAGATGAATCCTTTTCTGTTGATAGATCTTTTTCTGTAGATAGATCCTTTACTGTAGATTAAAGCTTTGCTGTAGATAGATCCCATACTGTAAATAGATCCTTTGCTGTAGCGAGATCCTTTGCTGTTGAAAGATCCTTTGCTGTAGAAAGATCTTCTGCTGTAAATAGATCCTCCGCAGTAGAAATATCCTTTGCTGTTGACAGATCATTCGCTGTAGAAAGATCCTTTGGTGTAGATAGATTCTTTGCTGTAGATAGATCCCTTGCTGTAGATAGATCACTTTGCTGTAGATAGATCTTTTGCTGTAGATAGATCCTTTAATGTAGAAAGATCCTCTGTTGTAGAAAGATTTTTTGCTGTAAATAGATCATTTGCTGTAGATAGATCCTTTGCTTAAGATAGATCCTTCACTGTAGATTGATCCTTTGCTGTAGATAGATCCTTTGCAGTAGATAAATCCTTGATTGTAGAAAGATCCTTTGCTGTAGATAGATCCTTTGCTGTAGATAGATCCTTTGCTGTAGATCGATTCTTCGCTGTAAATAGATCTTTTGCTGTAGATTGATCCTTCGCTGCAAAAAGATCCCTTACTGTAGATAGATCCTTTGCTGTAGATAGATCCAATGCTGTAGATAGATCCTTTGCTGTAGATAGATCCTTTGCTGTAGTTTGATCCTTCGCTGTAAATAGATCCCTTACTGTAGATAGGTCCTTTGCTGTAGATAGATCCTTTGCTGTAGTTTGATCCTTCGCTGTAAATAGATCCCTTACTGTAGATAGATCATTGGCTTTAGATAGATCCTTCGCTGTAGATAAATCCTTTTCTGTAGATAAATCCTTTTCTGTTGATAGATCCATTACTGTTGATAAAACCTTTGCTGTTGTTAGATCCCATACTGTAAATAGATCCTTTGCTGTAGAGAGATACTTTGCTGTAGATAGATCCTTTGCTGTGGACAGATCCTTTGCTGTGGGCAGATCCTTTGCAGTAGATAGATCCTTGACTGTAGATAGATCCTTTGCTGTAGATGGATCCTTTGCTGTAGATAGATCCTTTACTGTCGATAGATCCCTTGCTGTAGATAGATCCTTTGCTGTAGATAGATGCTTTGCTGTTGATAGATCCTTCGCTGTAGATAGATCCTTTACTGTAGATAGATTCTTTGCTGTTGATAGATTCTTTTTTGCTGATAGATCCTTTGTTGTAGATAGATCTATTGTGGTAGATAGATCATTTATTGTGGATAGATCCTTTGCTATAAATAAATATATAAATCCTTTAACGTAGATAGATCCTTTGCTGTAGATAGATCCTTTGCTGTAGATAGATCCTTTGCTGTAGATAGATCCTTCGCTGTAGACGAATACTTTTCTGCAGATAGATCTTTTTCTGTAGATAGATCCTTTACTGTAGATTAAAGCTTTGCTGTAGATAGATCCCATACTCTAAATAGATCCTTTGCTGTTGAGAGATCCTTTGCTGTAGAAAGATCCTTTGCTGTTGAGAGATCCTTTGCTGTAGAAAGATCCTTTGCTGTAGAAAGATCTTCTGCTGTAAATAGATCCTTCGCGGTAGAAAGATCCTTTGCTGTTGACAGATCATTCGCTGTAGAAAGATCCTTTGGTGTAGATAGATTCTTTGCTGTAGATAGATCCCTTACTGTAGATAGATCACTTTGCTGTAGATAGATCTTTTGCTGTAGATAGATCCTTTAATGTAGAAAGATCCTCTGTTGTAGAAAGATCTTTTGCTGTAAATAGATTATTGGCTGTAGATGGATCCTTTGCTGTAGATAGATCCTTTGCTTAAGATAGATCCTTAACTGTAGATTGATCCTTTGCTGTAGATAGATCCTTTTCAGTAGATAAATCCTTGATTGTAGATAGATCCTTTGCTGTAGATAGATCCTTTGCTGTAGATCGATTCTTCGCTGTAAATAGATCCTTTGCTGTAGATTGATCCTTCGCTGTAAAAAGATCCCTTACTGTAGATAGATCCTTTGCTGTAGATAGATCCTATGCTGTAGATAGATCCTTTGCTGTAGATAGATCCTTTGCTGTAGTTTGATTCTTCGCTGTAAATAGATCCTTTACTGTAGATAGGTCCTTTGCTGTAGATAGATCCTTTGCTCTAGATAGATCCTTTGCTGAAGATAGATCCTTTGCTGTAGTAGATCCTTTGCTGTAGAAAGATTCTCCACTATAAATAGATCCATTGCTGTGGATAGATCCTTTGTTGTAGATAGAGATTTTGCTGTAAATGGATCCTTTGGCTGTATAGAGTTCCTTTACTGTAGATAAATCCTTTGCTATAGATTGATCATTTGCTGTAGATAGATCCTTAGCTGTAGATAGATCCTTTGCTGTAAATATATCATATATTGTAGATAGATCCTTTGCTGTAGATAGATCCTATTCTGTAGAAAGATCCTTTGCTGAAGATAGATCCGTTGCTGTAGAAAGATTCTCCGCTATAAATAGATCCACTGCTGTGGATAGATACTTTGTTGTAGATAGATTCTTTGCTGTAAATGGATCCTTTGGCTGTATAGAGTTCCTTTACTGTAGATATATCCTTTGCTATAGATTCATCATTTGCTGTAGATAGAACTTTAGCTGTAGATAGATCCTTTGCTGTAAATAGATCACATATTGTAGATAGATCCTTTGCTGTAGATAGATCCTATTCTGTAGAAAGATCCTTTGCTGAAGATAAATCCTTCGCTGTAGATTGATCCTCTGCTGTAGATAGATGCTTTGCTGTTGATAGATCCTTCGCTGTAGATAGATCCTTTACTGTAGATAGATTCTTTGCTGTTGATAGATTCTTTTTTGTTGATAGATCCTTTGTTGTAGATAGATCTTTTGTGGTAGATAGATCATTTATTGTGGATAGATCCTTTGCTATAAATAAATATATAAATCCTTTGCCGTAGATAGATCCTTTGCTGTAGATAGATCCCTTGCTGTAGATAGATCCTTTGCTGTAGATAGATCCTTCGCTGTAGACGAATACTTTTCTGCAGATAGATCTTTTTCTGTAGATAGATCCTTTACTGTAGATTAAAGCTTTGCTGTAGATAGATCCCATACTCTAAATAGATCCTTTGCTGTTGAGAGATCCTTTGCTGTTGATAGATCCTTAACTGTAGATGGATTTTTTGCTGTATATAGTTCATTTACTGTAGATAGATCCTTCGCTGTTGATAGATCCTCTGCTGTTTATAGATTCTTTTCTGAACATATATTCTTTGCTGTAGATAGATTCTTTGTTGTAGATAGATCCTTTGCTGTGGACAGATCCTTTGCTGTGGACAGATCCTTTGCAGTAGATAGATCCTTGACTGTAGATAGATCCTTTGCTGTAGATGGATCCTTTGCTGTAGATTGATCCTTTACTGTCGATAGATCCCTTGCTGTAGATAGATCCTTTGCTGTAGATAGATGCTTTGCTGTAGATAGTTCCTTTGCTGTGGATAGATCCTTTACTGTAGATAGATTCTTTGCTGTTGATAGATTCTTTGTTGTAGATAGATCCTTTGTTGTAGATAGATCTTTTGTAGTAGATAGATCATATATTGTAGATAGATTCTTTGCTGTAAATAGATCTAAGTTCCTTTGCTATAAATAAATATATAAATCCTTTGCCGTAGATAGATCCTTTGCTGTATATAGATCCTTTGCTGCAGATAGATCCTTTGATGTAGATAGATCCTTCGCTGTAGATGAATCCTTTTCTGTTGATAGATCTTTTTCTGTAGATAGATCCTTTACTGTAGATTAAAGCTTTGCTGTAGATAGATCCCATACTGTAAATAGATCCTTTGCTGTAGAGAGATCCTTTGCTGTTGAAAGATCCTTTGCTGTAGAAAGATCTTCTGCTGTAAATAGATCCTCCGCAGTAGAAAGATCCTTTGCTGTTGACAGATCATTCGCTGTAGAAAGATCCTTTGGTGTAGATAGATTCTTTGCTGTAGATAGATCCCTTGCTGTAGATAGATCACTTTGCTGTAGATAGATCTTTTGCTGTAGATAGATCCTTTAATGTAGAAAGATCCTCTGTTGTAGAAAGATTTTTTGCTGTAAATAGATCATTTGCTGTAGATAGATCCTTTGCTTAAGATAGATCCTTCACTGTAGATTGATCCTTTGCTGTAGATAGATCCTTTGCAGTAGATAAATCCTTGATTGTAGAAAGATCCTTTGCTGTAGATAGATCCTTTGCTGTAGATAGATCCTTTGCTGTAGATAGATTCTTCGCTGTAAATAGATCTTTTGCTGTAGATTGATCCTTCGCTGCAAAAAGATCCCTTACTGTAGATAGATCCTTTGCTGTAGATAGATCCAATGCTGTAGATAGATCCTTTGCTGTAGATAGATCCTTTGCTGTAGTTTGATCCTTCGCTGTAAATAGATCCCTTACTGTAGATAGGTCCTTTGCTGTAGATAGATCTTTTGCTGTAGTTTGATCCTTCGCTGTAAATAGATCCCTTACTGTAGATAGATCATTGGCTTTAGATAGATCCTTCGCTGTAGATAAATCCTTTTCTGTAGATAAATCCTTTTCTGTTGATAGATCCATTACTGTTGATAAAACCTTTGCTGTTGTTAGATCCCATACTGTAAATAGATCCTTTGCTGTAGAGAGATACTTTGCTGTAGATAGATCCTTTGCTGTGGACAGATCCTTTGCTGTGGGCAGATCCTTTGCAGTAGATAGATCCTTGACTGTAGATAGATCCTTTGCTGTAGATGGATCCTTTGCTGTAGATAGATCCTTTACTGTCGATAGATCCCTTGCTGTAGATAGATCCTTTGCTGTAGATAGATGCTTTGCTGTTGATAGATCCTTCGCTGTAGATAGATCCTTTACTGTAGATAGATTCTTTGCTGTTGATAGATTCTTTTTTGTTGATAGATCCTTTGTTGTAGATAGATCTATTGTGGTAGATAGATCATTTATTGTGGATAGATCCTTTGCTATAAATAAATATATAAATCCTTTAACGTAGATAGATCCTTTGCTGTAGATAGATCCTTTGCTGTAGATAGATCCTTTGCTGTAGATAGATCCTTCGCTGTAGACGAATACTTTTCTGCAGATAGATCTTTTTCTGTAGATAGATCCTTTACTGTAGATTAAAGCTTTGCTGTAGATAGATCCCATACTCTAAATAGATCCTTTGCTGTTGAGAGATCCTTTGCTGTAGATAGATCCTTCGCTGTAGACGAATACTTTTCTGCAGATAGATCTTTTTCTGTAGATAGATCCTTTACTGTAGATTAAAGCTTTGCTGTAGATAGATCCCATACTCTAAATAGATCCTTTGCTGTTGATAGATCCTTCGCTGTAGATAGATCCTTTACTGTAGATAGATTCTTTGCTGTTGATAGATTCTTTTTTGTTGATAGATCCTTTGTTGTAGATAGATCTATTGTGGTAGATAGATCATTTATTGTGGATAGATCCTTTGCTATAAATAAATATATAAATCCTTTAACGTAGATAGATCCTTTGCTGTAGATAGATCCTTTGCTGTAGATAGATCCTTTGCTGTAGATAGATCCTTCGCTGTAGACGAATACTTTTCTGCAGATAGATCTTTTTCTGTAGATAGATCCTTTACTGTAGATTAAAGCTTTGCTGTAGATAGATCCCATACTCTAAATAGATCCTTTGATGTTGACAGATCATTCGCTGTAGAAAGATCCTTTGGTGTAGATAGATTCTTTGCTGTAGATAGATCCCTTACTGTAGATAGATCACTTTGCTGTAGATAGATCTTTTGCTGTAGATAGATCCTTTAATGTAGAAAGATCCTCAGTTGTAGAAAGATCTTTTGCTGTAAATAGATTATTGGCTGTAGATGGATCCTTTGCTGTAGATAGATCCTTTGCTTAAGATAGATCCTTAACTGTAGATTGATCCTTTGCTGTAGATAGATCCTTTTCAGTAGATAAATCCTTGATTGTAGATAGATCCTTTGCTGTAGATAGATCCTTTGCTGTAGATCGATTCTTCGCTGTAAATAGATCCTTTGCTGTAGATTGATCCTTCGCTGTAAAAAGATCCCTTACTGTAGATAGATCCTTTGCTGTAGATAGATCCTATGCTGTAGATAGATCCTTTGCTGTAGATAGATCCTTTGCTGTAGTTTGATTCTTCGCTGTAAATAGATCCTTTACTGTAGATAGGTCCTTTGCTGTAGATAGATCCTTTGCTCTAGATAGATCCTTTGCTGAAGATAGATCCTTTGCTGTAGTAGATCCTTTGCTGTAGAAAGATTCTCCACTATAAATAGATCCATTGCTGTGGATAGATCCTTTGTTGTAGATAGAGCCTTTGCTGTAAATGGATCCTTTGGCTGTATAGAGTTCCTTTACTGTAGATAAATCCTTTGCTATAGATTGATCATTTGCTGTAGATAGATCCTTAGCTGTAGATAGATCCTTTGCTGTAAATATATCATATATTGTAGATAGATCCTTTGCTGTAGATAGATCCTATTCTGTAGAAAGATCCTTTGCTGAAGATAGATCCGTTGCTGTAGAAAGATTCTCCGCTATAAATAGATCCACTGCTGTGGATAGATACTTTGTTGTAGATAGATTCTTTGCTGTAAATGGATCCTTTGGCTGTATAGAGTTCCTTTACTGTAGATATATCCTTTGCTATAGATTCATCATTTGCTGTAGATAGAACTTTAGCTGTAGATAGATCCTTTGCTGTAAATAGATCACATATTGTAGATAGATCCTTTGCTGTAGATAGATCCTATTCTGTAGAAAGATCCTTTGCTGAAGATAAATCCTTCGCTGTAGATTGATCCTCTGCTGTAGATAGATGCTTTGCTGTTGATAGATCCTTCGCTGTAGATAGATCCTTTACTGTAGATAGATTCTTTGCTGTTGATAGATTCTTTTTTGTTGATAGATCCTTTGTTGTAGATAGATCTTTTGTGGTAGATAGATCATTTATTGTGGATAGATCCTTTGCTATAAATAAATATATAAATCCTTTGCCGTAGATAGATCCTTTGCTGTAGATAGATCCCTTGCTGTAGATAGATCCTTTGCTGTGGATAGATCCTTCGCTGTAGACGAATACTTTTCTGCAGATAGATCTTTTTCTGTAGATAGATCCTTTACTGTAGATTAAAGCTTTGCTGTAGATAGATCCCATACTCTAAATAGATCCTTTGCTGTTGAGAGATCCTTTGCTGTAGAAAGATCCTTTGCTGTAGAAAGATCTTCTGCTGTAAATAGATCCTTCGCAGTAGAAAGATCCTTTGCTGTTGACAGATCATTCGCTGTAGAAAGATCCTTTGGTGTAGATAGATTCTTTGCTATAGATAGATCCCTTACTGTAGAAAGATCACTTTGCTGTAGATAGATCTTTTGCTGTAGATAGATCCTTTAATGTAGAAAGATCCTCTGTTGTAGAAAGATCTTTTGCTGTAAATAGATTATTGGCTGTAGATGGATCCTTTGCTGTAGATAGATCCTTTGCTTAAGATAGATCCTTAACTGTAGATTGATCCTTTGCTGTAGATAGATCCTTTTCAGTAGATAAATCCTTGATTGTAGATAGATCCTTTGCTGTAGATAGATCCTTTGCTGTAGATCGATTCTTCGCTGTAAATAGATCCTTTGCTGTAGATTGATCCTTCGCTGTAAAAAGATCCCTTCCTGTAAATAGATCCTTTGCTGTAGATAGATCCTATGCTTTAGATAGATCCTTTGCTGTACATAGATCCTTTGCTGTAGTTTGATTCTTCGCTTTAAATAGATCCTTAACTGTAGATAGGTCCTTTGCTGTAGATAGATCCTTTGCTCTAGATAGATCCTTCGCTGAAGATAGATCCTTTGCTGTAGTAGATCCTTTGCTGTAGAAAGATTCTCCACTATAAATAGATCCATTGCTGTGGATAGATCCTTTGTGGTAGATAGAGCCTTTGCTGTAAATGGATCCTTTGGCTGTATAGAGTTCCTTTACTGTAGATAAATCCTTTGCTATAGATTGATCATTTGCTGTAGATAGATCCTTAGCTGTAGATAGATCCTTTACTATAGATTGATCCTATTCTGTAGAAAGATCCTTTGCTGAAGATAGATCCGTTGCTGTAGATAGATTCTCCGCTATAAATAGATCCACTGCTGTGGATAGATACTTTGTTGTAGATAGATTCTTTGCTGTAAATGGATCCTTTGGCTGTATAGAGTTCCTTTACTGTAGATATATCCTTTGCTATAGATTCATCATTTGCTGTAGATAGAACCTTAGCTGTAGATAGATCCTTTGCTGTAAATAGATCACATATTGTAGATAGATCCTTTGCTGTAGATAGATCCTATTCTGTAGAAAGATCCTTTGCTGAAGATAAATCCTTCGCTGTAGATTGATCCATTGCTGTAGATAGATCCTTTAATGTAGATAGATCCTTTGCTGTAGATAGATCTTTTGTAGTAGATAGATCATTTATCGTAGATAGATCCTTTGCGTTAAATAGATCTAAGATCCTTTGCTATAAATAAATAAAAAATCCTTTCCCGTAGATATATCCTTCGCTGTAGATAAATCCTTCTCTGTAGATAGATCCTTTTCTGTAGATAGATCCATTACTGTTGATAAAACCTTTGCTGTTGATAGATCCAATACTCTAAATATATCCTTTGCTGTAGAGAGATACTTTGCTGTAGAAAGATCCTCTGCTGTAGAAAGATCTTCTGCTGTAAATAGATCCTTTGCAGTAGAAAGATCCTTTGCTGTTGACAGATCTTTCGTTGTAGAAAGATCCTTTGTTGTAGATAGATTCTTTGCTGTAGATAGATCATTTTCTGTAGATAAATCACTCTGCTGTAGATAGATCATTTGCTGTAGATAGATCCTTTAATGTAGAAAGATCCTCTGTTGTAGAAAGATCTTTTGATGTAAATAGATCATTTGCTGGAGAAAGATCCTTTGCTGTTGACAGATCCTGCACTGTAGAAAGATCCTTCGGTGTAGATAGATTCTTTGCTGTAGATAGATCCTTTGCTGTAGATAGATCCTTTGCTTAAGATAGATCCTTAACTGTAGATTAATCCTTTGCTGTAGATAGATCCTTTGCAGTAGATAAATCCTTGACTGTAGATAGATCCTTTGCTGTAGATAGATCCTTTGCTGTAGATTGATCCTTCGCTGCAAAAATATCCCTTACTGTAGATAGATCCTTTGCTGTAGATAGATCCTTTGCTTAAGATTAATCCTTAACTGGAGATTAATCCTTTGCTGTAGATAGAACCTTTGCAGTAAATAAATCCTTGACTGTAGATAGATCCTTTGCTGTAGATAGATCCTTTGCTGTAGATTGATCCTTCGCTGCAAAAATATCCCTTACTGTAGATAGATCCTTTGCTGTAGATAGATCCTTTGCTTAAGATTAATCCTTAACTGGAGATTAATCCTTTGCTGTAGATAGAACCTTTGCAGTAAATAAATCCTTGACTGTAGATAGATCCTTTGCTGTAGATAGATCCTTAGCTGTAGAAAGATCCTTTGCTGAAGATAGATCCTATGCTGTATTAGATCCTTTGCTGTAGAAAGATTCTCCGCTAAAAATAGATCCTTTGCTGTAGATAGATCATTTGTTGTAGATAGATCCTTTGCTGTAAATGAATCCTTTGGCTGTATAGAGATCCATTACTGTAGATATATCCTTTGCTATAGATTGATCATTTAGTGTAGATAGATCTTTTGCTGTAAATAGATCCTTTGCTGTAAATAGAGCACATATTGTAGAAAGATCCTTTGCTGTAGATAGATCCTATTCTGTAGTAAGATCCTGTGCTCAAGATAGATCCCTTGCTGTAGATGGATCCTTTGCTGTAGATAAATCCTTTGCTGTAGATAGATCCTTTGCTGTTGATAGATACTTTGCTGTAGATAGATCCTTTGCTGTAGATAGATCCATTGCAGAATATGGAACTTTTGCTGTTAATAGATCCTTTGCGTTAAATAGATCTAAGATCCTTTGCTATAAATAAATGAAAAATCCTTTCCCGTAGATATATCCTTCGCTGTAGATAAATCCTTCCCTGTAGATAGATCCTTTTCTGTAGATAGATCCATTACTGTTGATAAAACCTTTGCTGTTGATAGATCCAATACTCTAAATATATCCTTTGCTGTAGAGAGATACTTTGCTGTAGAGAGATCCTCTGCTGTAGAAAGATCTTCTGCTGTAAATAGATCCTTTGCAGTAGAAAGATCCTTTGCTGTTGACAGATCTTTCGTTGTAGAAAGATCCTTTGTTGTAGATAGATTCTTTGCTGTAGATAGATCATTTTCTGTAGATAGATCACTCTGCTGTAGATAGATCATTTGCTGTAGATAGATCCTTTAATGTAGAAAGATCCTCTGTTGTAGAAAGATCTTTTGATGTAAATAGATCATTTGCTGGAGAAAGATCCTTTGCTGTTGACAGATCCTGCACTGTAGAAAGATCCTTCGGTGTAGATAGATTCTTTGCTGTAGATAGATCCTTTGCTGTAGATAGATCCTTTGCTTAAGATAGATCCTTAACTGTAGATTAATCCTTTGCTGTAGATAGATCCTTTGCAGTAGATAAATCCTTGACTGTAGATAGATCCTTTGCTGTAGATAGATCCTTTGCTGTAGATTGATCCTTCGCTGCAAAAATATCCCTTACTGTAGATAGATCCTTTGCTGTAGATAGATCCTTTGCTCAAGATTAATCCTTAACTGGAGATTAATCCTTTGCTGTAGATAGAACCTTTGCAGTAAATAAATCCTTGACTGTAGATAGATCCTTTGCTGTAGATAGATCCTTAGCTGTAGAAAGATCCTTTGCTGAAGATAGATCCTATGCTGTATTAGATCCTTTGCTGTAGAAAGATTCTCCGCTAAAAATAGATCATTTGCTGTAGATAGATCATTTGTTGTAGATAGATCCTTTGCTGTAAATGAATCCTTTGGCTGTATAGAGATCCATTACTGTAGATATATCCTTTGCTATAGATTGATCATTTAGTGTAGATAGATCTTTTGCTGTAGATAGATCCTTTGCTGTAAATAGAGCACATATTGTAGAAAGATCCTTTGCTGTAGATAGATCCTATTCTGTAGAAAGATCCTTTGCTCAAGATAGATCCCTTGCTGTAGATGGATCCTTTGCTGTAGATAAATCCTTTGCTGTAGATAGATCCTTTGCTGTTGATAGATACTTTGCTGTAGATAGATCCTTTGCTGTAGATAGATCCATTGCAGAATATGGAACTTTTGCTGTTAATAGATCCTTTGCGTTAAATAGATCTAAGATCCTTTGCTATAAATAAATGAAAAATCCTTTCCCGTAGATATATCCTTCGCTGTAGATAAATCCTTCTCTGTAGATAGATCCTTTTCTGTAGATAGATCCATTACTGTTGATAAAACCTTTGCTGTTGATAGATCCAATACTCTAAATAGATCCTTTGCTGTAGAGAGATACTTTGCTGTAGAAAGATCCTCTGCTGTAGAAAGATCTTCTGCTGTAAATAGATCCTTTGCAGTAGAAAGATCCTTTGCTGTTACAGATCTTTCGTTGTAGAAAGATCCTTTGTTGTAGATAGATTCTTTGCTGTAGATAGATCATTTTCTGTAGATAGATCACTCTGCTGTAGATAGATCATTTGCTGTAGATAGATCCTTTAATGTAGAAAGATCCTCTGTTGTAGAAAGATCTTTTGATGTAAATAGATCATTTGCTGGAGAAAGATCCTTTGCTGTTGACAGATCCTGCACTGTAGAAAGATCCTTCGGTGTAGATAGATTCTTTGCTGTAGATAGATCCTTTGCTGTAGATAGATCCTTTGCTTAAGATAGATCCTTAACTGTAGATTAATCCTTTGCTGTAGATAGATCCTTTGCAGTAGATAAATCCTTGACTGTAGATAGATCCTTTGCTGTAGATATATCCTTTGCTGTAGATAGATCCTTTGCTGAGATAGATCCTTCGCTGCAAAAATATCCCTTACTGTAGATAAATCCTTTGCTCTAGATAGATCCTTTGCTTAAGATTAATCCTTAACTGGAGATTAATCCTTTGCTGTAGATAGAACCTTTGCAGTAAATAAATCCTTGACTGTAGATAGATCCTTTGCTGTAGATAGATCCTTAGCTGTAGAAAGATCCTTTGCTGAAGATAGATCCTATGCTGTATTAGATCCTTTGCTGTAGAAAGATTCTCCGCTAAAAATAGATCCTTTGCTGTAGATAGATCATTTGTTGTGGATAGATCCTTTGCTGTAAATGAATCCTTTGGCTGTATAGAGATCCATTACTGTAGATATATCCTTTGCTATAGATTGATCATTTGCTGTAGATAGATCTTTTGCTGTAGTTAGATCCTTTGCTGTAAATAGAGCACATATTGTAGAAAGATCCTTTGCTGTAGATAGATCCTATTCTGTAGAAAGATCCTTTGCTCAAGATAGATCCCTTGCTGTAGATGGATCCTTTGCTGTAGATAAATCCTTTGCTGTAGATAGATCCTTTGCTGTTGATAGATACTTTGCTGTAGATAGATCCTTTGCTGTAGATAGATCCATTGCAGAATATGGAACTTTTGCTGCTAATAGATCTTCTGCTGTAGATAGATCCTTTGCTGTTGATAGATCCTTAACTGTAGATGGATCATTTGCTGTATATAGTTCATTTACTGTAGATAGATCCTTCGCTGTAGATAGATCCTCTGCTGTTTATAGATTCTTTTCTGAACATATATTCTTTGCTGTAGATAGATTCTTTGTTGTAGATAGATCCTTTGCTGTGGACAGATCCTTTGCTGTGGACAGATCCTTTGCAGTAGATAGATCCTTGACTGTAGATAGATCCTTTGCTGTAGATGGATCCTTTGCTGTAGATAGATCCTTTACTGTCGATAGATCCCTTGCTGTAGATTGATCCTTTGCTGTAGATAGATGCTTTGCTGTAGATAGTTCCTTTGCTGTGGATAGATCCTTTACTGTAGATAGATTCTTTGCTGTTGATAGATTCTTTGTTGTAGATAGATCCTTTGTTGTAGATAGATCTTTTGTAGTAGATAGATCATTAATTGTAGATAGATTCTTTGCTGTAAATAGATCTAAGTTCTTTTGCTATAAATAAATTTATAAATCCTTTGCCGTAGATAGATCCTTTGCTGTAGATAGGTCCTTTGCTGTAGATAGATCCTTTGCTGTAGATAGATCCTTCGCTGTAGATGAATCCTTTTCTGTTGATAGATCTTTTTCTGTAGATAGATCCTTTACTGTAGATTAAAGCTTTGCTGTAGATAGATCCCATACTGTAAATAGATCTTTTGCTGTAGATAGATCCTTTAATGTAGAAAGATCCTCTGTTGTAGAAAGATCTTTTGCTGTAAATAGATCATTTGCTGTAGATAGATCCTTTGCTTAAGATAGATCCTTAACTGTAGATAGATCCTTTGCTGTAGATAGATCCTTTGCAGTAGATAAATCCTTGATTGTAGAAAGATCCTTTGCTGTAGATAGATCCTTTGCTGTAGATAGATCCTTTGCTGTAGATCGATTCTTCGCTGTAAATAGATCTTTTGCTGTAGATTGATCCTTCGCTGCAAAAAGATCCCTTACTGTAGATAGATCCTTTGCTGTAGATAGATCCTATGCTGTAGATAGATCCTTTGCTGTAGATAGATCGTTTGCTGTAGTTTGATCCTTCGCTGTAAATAGATCCCTTACTGTAGATAGGTCCTTTGCTGTAGATAGATCCTTTGCTCTAGATAGATCCTTTGCTGAAGATAGATCCTTTGCTGTAGTAGATCCTTTGCTGTAGAAAGATTCACCACTATGAATAGATCCATTGCTGTGCATAGATCCTTTGTTGTAGATAGATCCTTTGCTGTTGATAGATATTTTGCTGTAGATCGATCCTTCGCTGTAAATAGATCCTTTGCTGTAGATTGATCCTTCGCTGCAAAAAGATCCCTTACTGTAGATAGATCCTTTGCTGTAGATAGATCCTATGCTGTAAATAGATCCTTTACTATAGATAGATCCTTTGCTGTAGATTGATCCTTCGCTGTAAATAGATCCCTTACTGTATATAGGTCCTTTGCTGTAGATAGATCCTTAGCTGTAGATAGATCCTTTGCTGAAGATAAATCCTTTGCTGTATTAGATCCTTTGCTGTAGAAAGATTCTCCGATATAAATAGAACCTTTGCTGTAGATAGATCATTTGTTGTAGATAGATCCTTTGCTGTAAATGAATCCTTTGGCTGTATAGAGTTCCATTACTGTAGATATATCCTTTGCTATAGATTGATTATTTGCTGTAGATAGATCTTTTGCTGTAGATAGATCCTTTGCTGTAAATAGAGCACATATTGTAGAAAGATCCTTTGCTGTAGATAGATCCTATTCTGTAGAAAGATCCTTTGCTGAAGATAGATCCTTTCCTGTAGATGGATCCTTTGCTGTAGATAAATCCTTTGCTGTAGATAGATCCTTTGCTGTAGATAGATACTTTCCTGTAGATAGATCCTTTGCTGTAGATAGATCCTTTGCTGTAAATAGAGCACATATTGTAGAAAGATCCTTTGCTGTAGATAGATCCTTTGCTGTAGATAGATACTTTCCTGTAGAAAGATCCTTTGCTGAAGATAGATCCTTTCCTGTAGATGGATCATTTGCTGTAGATAAATCCTTTGCTGTATATAGTTCATTTACTGTAGATAGATCCTTCGCTGTAGATAGATCCTCTGCTGTTTATAGATTCTTTTCTGAACATATATTCTTTGCTGTAGATAGATTCTTTGTTGTAGATAGATCCTTTGCTGTGGACAGATCCTTTGCTGTTGACAGATCCTTTGCAGTAGATAGATCCTTGACTGTAGATAGATCCTTTGCTGTAGATGGATCCTTTGCTGTAGATAGATCCTTTACTGTCGATAGATCCCTTGCTGTAGATAGATCCTTTGCTGTAGATAGATGCTTTGCTGTAGATAGATCCTTCGCTGTAGATAGATCCTTTACTGTAGATAGATTCTTTGCTGTTGATAGATTCTTTGTTGTTGATAGATCCTTTGTTGTAGATAGATCTTTTGTAATAGATAGATTATTCATTGTAGATAGATTCTTTGCTGTAAATAGATCTAAGATCCTTTGCTATAAATAAATATATAAATCCTTTGCCGTAGATAGATCCTTTGCTGTAGATAGATCCTTTGCTGTAGATAGATCCTTTGCTGTAGATAGATCCTTCGCTGTAGATGAATCTATTTCTGTAGATAGATCTTTTTCTGTAGATAGATCCTTTACTGTAGATTAAAGCTTTGCTGTAGATAGATCCCATACTGTAAATAGATCCTTTGCTGTAGAGAGATCCTTCGCAGTAGAAAGATCCTTTGCTGTTGACAGATCATTCGCTGTAGAAAGATCCTTTGGTGTAGATAGATTCTTTGCTGTAGATAGATCCCTTACTGTAGATAGATCACTTTGCTGTAGATAGATCTTTTTGCTGTAGATAGATCCTTTAATGTAGAAAGATCCTCTGTTGTAGAAAGATCTTTTGAGGTAAATAGATCATTTGCTGTAGATAGATCCTCTGCTATAGATAGATCCTTTGATTAAGATAGATCCTTAACTGTAGATTGATCCTTTGCTGTAGATAGATCCTTTGTAGTAGATAAATCCTTGATTGTAGATAGATCCTTTGCATTAGATAGATCCTTTGCTGTAGATAGTTCCTTTGCTGTAAATCGATTCTTCGCTGTAAATAGATCCTTTGCTGTAGATTGATCCTTCGCTGCAAAAAGATCCCTTACTGTAGATAGATCCTTTGCTGTAGATAGATCCTATGCTGTAGATAGATCCTTTGCTGTAGATAGATCCTTTGCTGTAGTTTGATCCTTCGCTGTAAATAGATCCCTTACTGTAGATAGGTCCTTTGCTGTAGATAGATCCTTTGCTCTAGATAGATCCTTTGCTGAAAATAGATCCTTTGCTGTAGTAGATCCTTTGCTGTAGATAGATCCTTCGCTGTAAATAGATCCCTTACTGTATATAGGTCCTGTACTGTAGATAGATCCTTTGCTATAGATTGATCATTTGCTGTAGATAGATCTTTTTCTGTAGATAGATCCTTTGCTGTAAATAGAGCAAATATTGTAGAAAGATCCTTTGCTGTAGATAGATCCTATTCTGTAGAAAGATCCTTTGCTGAAGATAGATCCTTTGCTGTAGATGGATCCTTTGCTGTAGTTAAATCCATTGCTGTAGATAGATCCTTTGCTGTAGATAGATACTTTCCTGTAGATAGATCCTTTGCTGTAGATAGATCCTTTGCAGAATATAGAACTTTTGCTGTTAAAAGATCTTTTGCTGTAGATAGATCCTTTGCTGTTGATAGATCTTTAACTGTAGATGGATCATTTGCTGTATATAGTTCATTTACTGTAGATAGATCCTTCGCTGTAGATAGATCCTCTGCTGTTTATAGATTCTTTTCTGAACATATATTCTTTGCTGTAGATAGATTCTCTGTTGTAGATAGATCCTTTGCTGTGGACAGATCCTTTGCTGTGGACAGATCCTTTGCAGTAGATAGATCCTTGACTGTAGATAGATCCTTTGCTGTAGATGGATCCTTTGCTGTAGATAGATCCTTTACTGTCGATAGATCCCTTGCTGTAGATAGATCCTTTGCTGTAGATAGATGCTTTGCTGTTGATAGATCCTTCGCTGTAGATAGATCCTTTACTGTAGATAGATTCTTTGCTGTTGATAGATTCTTTTTTGTTGATAGATCCTTTGTTGTAGATAGATCTTTTGTAGTAGATAGATTCTTTGCTGTAAATAGATCTAAGATCCTTTGCTATAAATAAATATATAAATCCTTTGCCGTAGATAGATCCTTTGCTGTAGATAGATCCTTTGCTGTAGATAGATCCTTTACTGTAGATAGATCCTTTGCTGTAGATAGATCCTTCGCTGTAGACGAATACTTTTCTGCAGATAGATCTTTTTCTGTAAATAGATCCTTTACTGTAGATAGATCCTATTCTGTAGAAAGATCCTTTGCTGAAGATAGATCCGTTGCTGTAGAAAGATTCTCCGCTATAAATAGATCCACTGCTGTGGATAGATACTTTGTTGTAGATAGATCCTTTGCTGTAAATGGATCCTTTGGCTGTATAGAGTTCCTTTACTGTAGATATATCCTTTGCTATAGATTCATCATTTGCTGTAGATAGAACCTTAGCTGTTGATAGATCCTTTGCTGTAAATAGATCACATATTGTAGATAGATCCTTTGCTGTAGATAGATCCTATTCTGTAAAAAGATCCTTTGCTGAAGATAAATCCTTCGCTGTAGATTGATCCATTGCTGTAGATAGATCCTTTAATGTAGATAGATCCTTTGCTGTAGATAGATCTTTTGTAGTAGATAGATCATTTATCGTAGATAGATCATTTATCGTAGATAGATCCTTTGCTGTAAATAGATCTAAGATCCTTTGCTATAAATAAATGAAAAATCCTTTCCGGTAGATAGATCCTTTGCTGTAGATAGATCCTTTGCTGTAGATAGATCATTCGCTGTAGATAAATCCTTCTCTGTAGATAGATCCTTTTCTGTAGATAGATCCATTACTGTTGATAAAACCTTTGCTGTTGATAGATCCAATACTCTGAATAGATCCTTTGCTGTAGAGAGATACTTTGCTGTAGAAAGATCCTCTGCTGTAGAAAGATCTTCTGCTGTAAATAGATCCTTTGCAGTAGAAAGATCCTTTGCTGTTGACAGATCTTTCGCTGTAGAAAGATCCTTTGGTGTAGATAGATTCTTTGCTGTAGATAGATCATTTTCTCTAGATAGATCACTCTGCTGTAGATAGATCATTTGCTGTAGATAGATCCTTTAATGTAGAAAGATCCTCTGTTGTAGAAAGATCTTTTGCTGTAAATAGATCATTTGCTGGAGATAGATCCTTTGCTGTTGACAGTTCCTGCACTGTAGAAAGATCATTCGGTGTAGATAGATTCTTTGCTGTAGATAGATCCTTTGCTGTAGATAGATCCTTTGCTTAAGATAGATCCTTAACTGTAGATTAATCCTTTGCTGTAGATAGATCCTTTGCAGTAGATAAATCCTTGACTGTAGATAGATCCTTTGCTGTAGATAGATCCTTTGCTGTAGATAGATCCTTTGCTGTAGATCGATCCTTCGCTGTAAATAGATCCTGTGCTGTAGATTGATCCTTCGCTGCAAAAAGATCCCTTACTGTAGATAGATCCTTTACTGTAGATAGATCCTTTGCTTAAGATAAATCCTTAACTGGAGATTAATCCTTTGCTGTAGATAGATCCTTTGCAGTAAATAAATCCTTGATTGTAGATAGATCCTTTGCTGTAGATAGATCCTTAGCTGTAGAAAGATCCTTTGCTGAAGATAGATCCTATGCTGTATTAGATCCTTTGCTGTAGAAAGATTCTCCGCTAAAAATAGATCCTTTGCTGTAGATAGATCATTTGTTGTAGATAAATCCTTTGCTGTAAATGAATCCTTTGGCTGTATAGAGATCCATTACTGTAGATATATCCTTTGCTATAGATTGATCATTTGCTGTAGATAGATCTTTTGCTGTAGATAGATCCTTTGCTGTAAATAGAGCACATATTGTAGAAAGATCCTTTGCTGTAGATAGATCCTATTCTGTAGAAAGATCCTTTGCTCAAGATAGATCCTTTGCTGTAGATGGATCCTTTGCTGTAGATAAATCCTTTGCTGTAGATAGATCCTTTGCTGTAGATAGATACTTTCCTGTAGATAGATCCTTTGCTGTTGATAGATCCTTTGCTGTTGATAGATCCTTAACTGTAGATGGATCATTTGCTGTATATAGTTCATATACTGTAGATAGATCCTTCGCTGTAGATAGATCCTCTGCTGTTTATAGATTCTTTTCTGAACATATATTCTTTGCTGTGGATAGATTCTTTGTTGTAGATAGATCCTTTGCTGTGGACAGATCCTTTGCTGGGGACAGATCCTTTGCAGTAGATAGATCCTTGACTGTAGATAGATCCTTTGCTGTAGATAAATCACTCTGTTGTAGATAGATCATTTGCTGTAGATAGATCCTTTGCTGTAGATAGATGCTTTGCTGTTGATAGATCCTTCGCTGTAGATAGATCCTTTACTGTAGATAGATTCTTTGCTGTTGATAGATTCTTTTTTGTTGATAGATCCTTTGTTGTAGATAGATCTTTTGTAGTAGATAGATCATTTATTGTGGATAGATTCTTTGCTGTAAATAGATCTAAGATCCTTTGCTATAAATAAATATATAAATCCTTTGCCGTAGATAGATCCTTTGCTGTAGATAGATCCTTTGCTGTAGATAGATCCTTTGCTGTAGATAGATCCTTCGCTGTAGACGAATACTTTTCTGCAGATAGATCTTTTTCTGTAGATAGATCCTTTACTGTAGATTAAAGCTTTGCTGTAGATAGATCCCATACTCTAAATAGATCCTTTGCTGTTGAGAGATCCTTTGCTGTAGAAAGATCCTTTGCTGTAGAAAGATCTTCTGCTGTAAATAGATCCTTCGCAGTAGAAAGATCCTTTGCTGTTGACAGATCATTCGCTGTAGAAAGATCCTTTGGTGTAGATAGATTCTTTGCTGTAGATAGATCTCTTACTGTAGATAGATCACTTAGCTGTAGATGGATCTTTTGCTGTAGATAGATCCTTTATTGTAGAAAGATCCTCTGTTGTAGAAAGATTTTTTCTGTAAATAGATCATTTGCTGTAGATAGATCCTTTGCTGTAGCTAGATCCTTTGCTTAAGATAGATCCTCAACTGTAGATTGATCTTTTGCTGTAGATTGATCCTTTTCAGTAGATAAATCCTTGATTGTAGATAGATCCTTTGCTGTAGATAGATCCTTTGCTTTAGATAGATCCTTTGCTGTAGATTGATCCTTTTCAGTAGATAAATCCTTGATTGTAGATAGATCCTTTGCTGTAGATAGATCCTTTGCTTTAGATAGATCCTTTGCTGTAGATAGATCCTATGCTGTAGATAGATCCTTTGCTGTAGATAGATCCTTTGCTGTAGTTTGATCCTTCGCTGTAAATAGATCCTTTACTGTAGATAGGTCCTTTGCTGTAGATAGATCCTTTGCTCTAGATAGATCCTTTGCTGAAGATAGATCCTTTGCTGTAGTAGATCCTTTGCTGTAGAAAGATTCTCCACTATAAATAGATCCATTGCTGTGGATAGATCCTTTGTTGTAGATAGAGCCTTTGCTGTAAATGGATCCTTTGGCTGTATAGAGTTCCTTTACTGTAGATAAATCCTTTGCTATAGATTGATCATTTGCTGTAGATAGATCCTTAGCTGTAGATAGATCCTTTGCTGTAAATATATCATATATTGTAGATAGAACCTTTGCTGTAGATAGATCCTATTCTGTAGAAAGATCCTTTGCTGAAGATAGATCCGTTGCTGTAGAAAGATTCTCCGCTATAAATAGATCCACTGCTGTGGATAGATACTTTGTTGTAGATAGATCCTTCGCTGTAAATGGATCCTTTGGCTGTATAGAGTTCCTTTACTGTAGATATATCCTTTGCTATAGATTCATCATTTGCTGTAGATAGAACCTTAGCTGTAGATAGATCCTCTGCTGTAAATAGATCACATATTGTAGATAGATCCTTTGCTGTAGATAGATCCTATTCTGTAAAAAGATCCTTTGCTGAAGATAAATCCTTCGCTGTAGATTGATCCATTGCTGTAGATAGATCCTTTAATGTAGATAGATCCTTTGCTGTAGATA
This sequence comes from Caprella mutica, assembly GCA_947561585.1. Taxonomy (NCBI): domain Eukaryota; kingdom Metazoa; phylum Arthropoda; class Malacostraca; order Amphipoda; family Caprellidae; genus Caprella; species Caprella mutica. The sequence goes on along the minus strand of CANNZV010001549.1, from coordinate 15,410 downwards.
GATCTTTTGTAGTAGATAGATCATTTATCGTAGATAGATCCTTTGCTGTAAATAGATGCTTTGCTGTTGATAGATCCTTCGCTGTAGATAGATCCTTTACTGTAGATAGATTCTTTGCTGTTGATAGATTCTTTTTTGTTGATAGATCCTTTGTTGTAGATAGATCTTTTGTAGTAGATAGATCATTTATTGTGGATAGATTCTTTGCTGTAAATAGATCTAAGATCCTTTGCTATAAATAAATATATAAATCCTTTACCGTAGATAGATCCTTTGCTGTAGATAGATCCTTTGCTGTAGATAGATCCTTTGCTGTAGATAGATCCTTCGCTGTAGACGAATACTTTTCTGCAGATAGATCTTTTTCCGTAGATAGATCCTTTACTGTAGATTAAAGCTTTGCTGTAGATAGATCCCATACTCTAAATAGATCCTTTGCTGTTGAGAGATCCTTTGCTGTAGAAAGATCCTTTGCTGTAGAAAAATCTTCTGCTGTAAATAGATCTTTCGCAGTAGAAAGATCCTTTGCTGTTGACAGATCATTCGCTGTAGAAAGATCCTTTGGTGTAGATAGATTCTTTGCTGTAGATAGATCTCTTACTGTAGATAGATCAATTTGCTGTAGATGGATCTTTTGCTGTAGATAGATCCTTTAATGTAGAAAGATCCTCTGTTGTAGAAAGATCTTTTGCTGTAAATAGATCATTTGCTAAAGATAGATCCTTTGCTGTAGCTAGATCCTTTGCTTAAGATAGATCCTCAACTGTAGATTGATCCTTTGCTGTAGATAGATCCTTTTCAGTAGATAAATCCTTGATTGTAGATAGATCCTTTGTTGTAGATAGATCCTTTGCTGTAGATAGATCCTTTGCTTTAGATCGATTCTTCGCTGTAAATAGATCCATTGCTGTAGATTGATCCTTCGCAGCAAAAAGATCCCTTACTGTAGATAGATCCTTTGCTGTAGATAGATCCTATGCTGTAGATAGATCATTTGCTGTAGATAGATCCTTTGCTGTAGTTTGATCCTTCGCTGTAAATAGATCCTTTACTGTAGATAGGTCCTTTGCTGTAGATAGATCCTTTGCTCTAGATAGATCCTTTGCTGAAGATTGATCCTTTGCTGTAGTAGATCCTTTGCTGTAGTAAGATTCTCCACTATAAATAGATCCATTGCTGTGGATAGATCCTTTGTTGTAAATAGAGCCTTTGCTGTAAATGGATCCTTTGGCTGTATAGAGTTCCTTTACTGTGGATAAATCCTTTGCTATAGATTGATCATTTGCTGTAGATAGATCCTTAGCTGTAGATAGATCCTTTGCTGTAAATATATCATATATTGTAGATAGATCCTTTGCTGTAGATAGATCCTATTCTGTAGAAAGATCCTTTGCTGAAGATAGATCCGTTGCTGTAGAAAGATTCTCCGCTATAAATAGATCCACTGCTGTGGATAGATACTTTGTTGTAGATAGATCCTTTGCTGTAAATGGATCCTTTGGCTGTATAGAGTTCCTTTACTGTAGATATATCCTTTGCTATAGATTCATCATTTGCTGTAGATAGAACCTTAGCTGTAGATAGATCCTTTGCTGTAAATAGATCACATATTGTAGATAGATCCTTTGCTGTAGATAGATCCTATTCTGTAAAAAGATCCTTTGCTGAAGATAAATCCTTCGCTGTAGATTGATCCATTGCTGTAGATAGATCCTTTAATGTAGATAGATCCTTTGCTGTAGATAGATCTTTTGTAGTAGATAGATCATTTATCGTAGATAGATCCTTTGCTGTAAATAGATCTAAGATCCTTTGCTATAAATAAATGAAAAATCCTTTCCCGTAGATAGATCCTTTGCTGCAGATAGATCCTTTGCTGTAGATAGATCATTCGCTGTAGATAAATCCTTCTCTGTAGATAGATCCTTTTCTGTAGATAGATCCATTACTGTTGATAAAACCTTTGCTGTTGATAGATCCAATACTCTAAATAGATCCTTTGCTGTAGAGAGATACTTTGCTGTAGAAAGATCATCTGCTGTAGAAAGATCTTCTGCTGTAAATAGATCCTTTGCAGTAGAAAGATCCTTTGCTGTTGACAGATCTTTCGCTGTAGAAAGATCCTTTGGTGTAGATAGATTCTTTGCTGTAGATAGATCATTTTCTGTAGATAGATCACTCAGCTGTAGATAAATCATTTGCTGTAGATAGATCCTTTAATGTAGAAAGATCCTCTGTTGTAGGAAGATCTTTTGCTGTAAATAGATCATTTGCTGGAGGTAGATCCTTTGCTGTAGATAGATCCTTTGCTTAAGATAGATCCTTAACTGTAGATTAATCCTTTGCTGTAGATAGATCCTTTGCAGTAGATAAATCCTTGACTGTAGATAGATCCTTTGCTGTAGATAGATCCTTTGCTGTAGATAGATCCTTTGCTGTAGATCGATCCTTCGCTGTAAATAGATCCTGTGCTGTAGATTGATCCTTCGCTGCAAAAAGATCCCTTACTCTAGATAGATCCTTTACAGTAGATAGATCCATTGCTTAAGATAAATCCTTAACTAGAGATTAATCCTTTGCTGTAAATAGATCCTTTGCAGTAAATAAATCCTTGATTGTAGATAGATCCTTTGCTGTAGATAGATCCTTAGCTGAAGAAAGATCCTTTGCTGAAGATAGATCCTATGCTGTATTAGATCCTTTGCTGTAGAAAGATTTTCCGCTAAAAATAGATCCTTTGCTGTAGATAGATCATTTGTTGTAGATAGATCCTTTGCTGTAAATGAATCCTTTGGCTGCATAGAGATCCATTACTGTAGATATATCCTTTGCTATAGATTGATCATTTGCTGTAGATAGATCCTATTCTGTAGAAAGATCCTTTGCTCAAGATAGATCCTTTGTTGTAGATAGATCCTTTGCTGTGGACAGATCCTTTGCTGGGGACAGATCCTTTGCAGTAGATAGATCTTTGACTGTAGATAGATCCTTTGCTGTAGATGGATCCTTTGCTGTAGATAGATCCTTTACTGTCGATAGATCCCTTGCTGTAGATAGATCCTTTGCTGTAGATAGATGCTTTGCTGTAGATAGATCCTTCGCTGTGGACAGATCCTTTGCTGGGGACAGATCCTTTGCAGTAGATAGATCTTTGACTGTAGATAGATCCTTTGCTGTAGATGGATCCTTTGCTGTAGATAGATCCTTTACTGTCGATAGATCCCTTGCTGTAGATAGATCCTTTGCTGTAGATAGATGCTTTGCTGTAGATAGATCCTTCGCTGTGGATACATCCTTTACTGTAGATAGATTCTTTGCTGTTGATAGATTCTTTGTTGTAGATAGATCCTTTGTTGTAGATAGATCTTTTGTAGTAGATAGATCATTTATTGTAGATAGATTCTTTGCTGTAAATAGATCTAAGAACCCTTTGCTATAAATAAATATATAAATCCTTTGCCGTAGATAGATCCTTTGCTGTAGATAGATCCTTTGCTGTAGATAGATCCTTTGCTGTAGATAGATCCTTCGCTGTAGATGAATCCTTTGCTGTTGAAAGATCCTTTGCTGTAGAAAGATCTTTTGCTGTAAATAGATCCTCCGCAGTAGAAAGATCCTTTGATGTTGACAGATCATTCGCTGTAGAAAGATCCTTTGGTGTAGATAGATTCGTTGCTGTAGATAGATCCCTTACTGTAGATAGATCACTTTGCTGTAGATAGATCTTTTGCTGTAGATAGATCCTTTAATGTAGAAAGATCCTCTGTTGTAGAAAGATCTTTTGCTGTAAATAGATCATTTGCTGTAGATAGATCCTTTGCTTAAGATAGATCCTTAACTGTAGATTGATCCTTTGCTGTAGATAGATCCTTTGCAGTAGATAAATCCTTGATTGTAGAAAGATCCTTTGCTGTAGATTGATCCTTTGCTATAGATAGATCCTTTGCTGTAGATCGATTCTTCGCTGTAAATAGATCCTTTGCTGTAGATTGATCCTTCGTTGCAAAAAGATCCCTTACTGTAGATAGATCCTTTGCTGTAGATAGATCCTATGCTGTAGATAGATCCTTTGCTGTGGATAGATCCTTTGCTGTAGTTTGATCCTTCGCTGTAAATAGATCCCTTACTGTAGATAGGTCCTTTGCTGTAGATAGATCCTTTGCTCTAGATAGATCCTTTGCTGAAGATAGATCCTTTGCTGTAGTAGATCCTTTGCTGTAGAGAGATTCTCCACTATGAATAGATCCATTGCTGTGGATAGATCCTTTGTTGTAGATAGATCCTTAGCTGTAGATAGATCCTTTGCTGTAAATAGATCACATATTGTAGATAGATCCTTTGCTGTAGATAGATCAAAATTCTGTAGAAAGATCCTTTGCTGAAGATAGATCCTTTGCTGTAGAAAGATTCTCCGCTTTAAATAGATCCACTGCTGTGGATAGATACTTTGTTGTAGATAGATCCTTTACTGTAAATGGATCTTTTGGCTGTATAGAGTTCCCTTACTGTAGATATATCCTTTGCTATAGATTCATCATTTGCTGTGGATAGATCCTTAGCTGTAGATAGATCCTTTGCTGTAAATAGATCACATATTGTAGATAGATCCTTTGCTGTAGATAGATCCTATTCTGTAGAAAGATCCTTTGCTGAAGATAGATCCTTCGCTGTAGATTGATCCATTGCTGTAGATAGATCTTTTGTAGTAGCTAGATCATTTATCGTAGATAGATCCTTTGCTGTAAACAGATCTAAGATCCTTTGCTATAAATAAATGTAAAATTCTTTCCCGTAGATAGATCCTTTGCTGTAGAGAGATCCTTTGCTGTAGATTGATCCATTGCTGTAGATAGATCCTTTAATGTAGATAGATCCTTTGTTGTAGATAGATCTTTTGTAGTAGATAGATCATTTATCGTAGATAGATCCTTTTCTGTAAATAGATCTATAAATAAACGAAAAATCCTTTCCCGTAGATAGATCCTTTGCTGTAGATAGATCCTTTGCTGTAGATAGATCCTTCGCTGTAGATAAATCCTTCTCTGTAGATAGATCCTTTCCTGTAGATAGATCCATTACTGTTGATAAAACCTTTGCTGTTGATAGATCCAATACTTTAAATAGATCCTTTGCTGTAGAGAGATACTTTGCTGTAGAAAGATCCTCTGCTGTGGAAAGATATTCTGCTGTAAATAGATCCTTTGCAGTAGAAAGATCCTTTGCTGTTGTCAGATCTTTCGCTGTAGAAAGATGCTTTGGTGTAGATAGATTCTTTGCTGTAGATAGATCATTTTCTGTAGATAGATCACTCTGCTGTAGATAGATCATTTGCTGTTTATAGATTCTTTTCTGAACATATATTCCTTGCTGTAGATAGATTCTTTGTTGTAGATAGATCCTTTGCTGTGGACAGATCTTTTGCTGTGGACAGATCCTTTGCAGTAGATAGATCCTTGACTGTAGATAGATCCTTTGCTGTAGATGGATCCTTTGCTGTAGATAGATCCTTTACTGTCGACAGATCCCTTGCTGTAGATAGATCCTTTGCTGTAGATAGATGCTTTGCTGTAGATAAATCTGTCGCTGTAGATAGATCCTTTACTGTAGATAGATTCTTTGCTGTTGATAGATTCTTTGTTGTTGATAGATCCTTTGTTGTAGATAGATCTTTTGTAGTAGATAGATTATTCATTGTAGATAGATTCTTTGCTGTAAATAGATCTAAGATCCTTTGCTATAAATAAATATATAAATCCTTTGCCGTAGATAGATCCTTTGCTGTAGATAGATCCTTTGCTGTAGATAGATCCTTTGCTGTAGATAGTTCCTTCGCTGTAGATGAATCTATTTCTGTAGATAGATCTTTTTCTGTAGATAGATACTTTACTGTAGATTAAAGCTTTGCTGTAGATAGATCCCATACTGTAAATAGATCCTTTGCTGTAGAGAGATCCTTCGCAGTAGAAAGATCCTTTGCTGTTGACAGATCATTCGCTGTAGAAAGATCCTTTGGTGTAGATAGATTCTTTGCTGTAGATAGATCCCTTACTGTTGATAGATCACTTTGCTGTAGATAGATCTTTTTGCTGTAGATAGATCCTTTAATGTAGAAAGATCCTCTGTTGTAGAAAGATCTTTTGCTGTAAATAGATCATTTGCTGTAGATAGATCCTTTGCTATAGATAGATCCTTTGATTAAGATAGATCCTTAACTGTAGATTGATCCTTTGCTGTAGATAGATCCTTTGCAGTAGATAAATCCTTGATTGTAGATAGATCCTTTGCATTAGATAGATCCTTTGCTGTTGATAGATCCTTTGCTGTAGATCGATTCTTCGCTGTAAATAGAACCTTTGCTGTAGATTGATCCTTCGCTGCAAAAAGATCCCTTACTGTAGATAGATCCTTTGCTGTAGATGGATCCTATGCTGTAGATAGATCCTTTGCTGTAGATAGATCCTTTGCTGTAGTTTGATCCTTCGCTGTATATAGATCCCTTACTGTAGATAGGTCCTTTGCTGTAGATAGATCCTTTGCTTTAGATAGATCCTTTGCTGAAGATAGATCCTTTGCTGTAGTAGATCCTTAGCTGTAGATTGATCCTTCGCTGTAAATAGATCCCTTACTGTATATAGGTCCTGTACTGTAGATAGATCCTTTGCTATAGATTGATCATTTGCTGTAGATAGATCTTTTTCTGTAGATAGATCCTTTGCTGTAAATAGAGCAAATATTGTAGAAAGATTCTTTGCTGTAGATAGATCCTATTCTGTAGAAAGATCCTTTGCTGAAGATAGATCCTTTGCTGTAGATGGATCCTTTGCTGTAGATAAATCCTTTGCTGTAGATAGATCCTTTGCTGTGGACAGATCCTTTGCTGTGGACAGATCCTTTGCAGTAGATAGATCCTTGACTGTAGATAGATCCTTTGCTGTAGATGGATCCTTTGCTGTAGATAGATCCTTTACTGTCGATAGATCCCTTGCTGTAGATAGATCCTTTGCTGTAGATAGATGCTTTGCTGTTGATAGATCCTTCGTTGTAGATAGATCCTTTACTGTAGATAGATTCTTTGCTGTTGATAGATTCTTTTTTGTTGATAGATCTTTTGTTGTAGATAGATCTTTTGTAGTAGATAGATCATTTATTGTGGATAGATTCTTTGCTGTAAATAGATCCTTTGCTGTAGATAGCTCCTTTGCTGTAGATAGATCCTTCGCTGTAGACGAATACTTTTCTGCAGATAGATCTTTTTCTGTTGATAGATCATTTACTGTAGATTAAAGCTTTGCTGTAGATAGATCCCATACTCTAATTAGATCCTTTGCTGTTGAGAGATCCTTTGCTATAGAAAGATCCTTTGCTGTAGAAAGATCTTCTGCTGTAAATAGATCCTTCGCAGTAGAAAGATCCTTTGCTGTTGACAGATCATTCGCTGTAGAAAGATCCTTTGGTGTAGATAGATTCTTTGCTGTAGATAGATCTCTTACTGTAGATAGATCACTTTGCTGTAGATAGATCTTTTGCTGTAGATAGATCCTTTAATGTGGAAAGATCCTCTGTTGTAGAAAGATCTTTTGCTGTAAATAGATCATTTGCTGTAGATAGATCCTTTGCTGTAGATAGATCCTTTGCTTAAGATAGATCCTTAACTGTAGATTGATCCTTTGCTGTAGATAGATCCTTTTCAGTAGATAAATCCTTGATTGTAGATAGATCCTTTGCTGTAGATAGATCCTTTGCTGTAGATAGATCCTTTGCTGTAGATCGATTCTTCGCTGTAAATAGATCCATTGCTGTAGATTGATCCTTCGCTGCAAAAAGATCCCTTACTGTAGATAGATCCTTTGCTGTAGATAGATCCTATGCTGTAGATAGATCCTTTGCTGTAGATAGATCCTTTGCTGTAGTTTGATCCTTCGCTGTAAATAGATCCTTTACTGTAGATAGGTCCTTTGCTGTAGATAGATCCTTTGCTCTAGATAGATCCTTTGCTGAAGATAGATCCTTTGCTGTAGTAGATCCTTTGCTGTAGAAAGATTCTCCACTATAAATAGATCCATTGCTGTGGATAGATCCTTTGTTGTAGATAGAGCCTTTGCTGTAAATGGATCCTTTGGCTGTATAGAGTTCCTTTACTGTAGATAAATCCTTTGCTAAAGATTGATCATTTGCTGTAGATAGATTTTTAGCTGTAGATAGATCCTTTGCTGTAAATATATCATATATTGTAGATAGATCCTTTGCTGTAGATAGATCCTATTCTGTAGAAAGATCCTTTGCTGAAGATAGATCCGTTGCTGTAGAAAGATTCTCCGCTATAAATAGATCCACTGCTGTGGATAGATACTTTGTTGTAGATAGATCCTTTGCTGTAAATGGATCCTTTGGCTGTATAGAGTTCCTTTACTGTAGATATATCCTTTGCTATAGATTCATCATTTGCTGTAGATAGAACCTTAGCTGTAGATAGATCCTTTGCTGTAAATAGATCCTTTGCTGTAAATAGATCACATATTGTAGATAGATCCTTTGCTGTAGATAGATCCTATTCTGTAGAAAGATCCTTTGCTGAAGATAAATCCTTCGCTGTAGATTGATCCATTGCTGTAGATAGTTCCTTTAATGTATATAGATCCTTTGCTGTAGATAGATCTTTTGTAGTAGATAGATCATTTATCGTAGATAGATCCTTTGCTGTAAATAGATCTAGGATCCTTTGCTATAAATAAAGGAAAAATCTTTTCCCGTAGATAGATCCTTTGCTGTAGATAGATCCTTTGCTGTAGATAGATCATTCGCTGTAGATAAATCCTTCTCTGTAGATAGATCCTTTTCTGTAGATAGATCCATTACTGATTGAAAAGATTCAAACTCAACGGGAAATCCATAATATTAGAGGTTATTTAAACTCTGCGTTGAAGGTTTTTTCAGATATCAAGCTTTCGAATTGAAAGATTTCTATTCATCATCAGGAGAAGGGTGGAAAAACCTGGACCTGACAATGAATTTTATGACCAATGGTTGTATGTTGGATACCGTCTTTCTATTTAAGCTATATATCCTAAAGTTTATTAATATTAATTAACAATCTATTTAGTATTGAGATATGAGACAAAAATTAGAAAATTTGTTACTAACTTAGCTATTGCTTACTACATTAATTCTCTAGAATATTTTTACTTTCTATATATCTGTTACAAAATCAAGTGTGTTTTATCTCCTTGTTTCTATGTATGTTCTCTATTCATATTTATCTTCTCTATTCCTATACATTAATTGTTGCTATACGTGTGTCCTCTTGATCCATATGTGTGTCCTATGGATCTTAAGTGTGTCTTGTTGATCAAAAGTGTGTCCTGTAGATCTTATGTGTGTCACGTTAATCCTAAGAGTTTCCTGTAGATCTTAAGTGGGTCCTATTGATCCTAAATGTGTCCTATTGATCCAAAGTGTGTTCTGTTGATCTTATGTGTGTCTTGTTGATCCTAAGAGTTTCGTCCAGATCTTAAGTGTGTACAGTTGAACCTAAGTGTGTCCTATTGATCCTAAGTGTGTCCTATTGATCCTAAGTGTGTCCTATTGATCCTAAGTGTGTCCTATTGATCCTAAGTGTGTCCTATTGATCCTAAGTGTGTCCTATTGATCCTAAGTGTTTCCTGATGATCCTAAGTGTGTCCTGATGATCCTATGTGTGTCCTGATGATCCTATGTGTGTCCTGATGATCCTATGTGTGTCCTGATGATCCTATGTGTGTCCTGATGATCCTAAGTGTGTCCTGATGATCCTATGTGTGTCCTGATGATCCTATGTGTGTCCTGATGATCCTGTGTGTGTCCTGATGATCCTGTGTGTGTCCTGATGATCCTAAGTGTGTCCTGATGATCCTAAGTGTGTCCTGATGATCCTAAGTGTGTCCTGATGATCCTAAGTGTGTCCTGATGATCCTAAGTGTGTCCTGATGATCCTAAGTGTGTCCTGATGATCCTAAGTGTGTCCTGATGATCCTAAGAGTGTCCTGATGATCCTGAGTGTGTCCTGATGATCCTGATAATCCTGAGTGTGTCTTGATGAACTTAAGTACGCCCTGATGATCCTATTTCTATAAGACTGTAGAGGCGCGATTGAAAACGGACAACCTCTATAGTTATGTACCTATTTCTATATGGTTGTAGAGGCGCGATTGAAAACGGACAACCTCTATAGTTAAGTACCTATTTCTATCTGACTGTAGAGGCGCGATTGAAAACGGACAACCTCTAAAGTTATGTACCTATTTCTATCTGATTGTAGAGGCGCGATTGAAAACGGACAACCTCTATAGTTATGTACCTATTTCTATATGACTGTAGAGGCGCGATTGAAAACGGACAACCTCCATAGTTATGTACTTATTTCTATCTGACTGTAGAGGTGCGATTGAAAACGGACAACCTCTATGGTTATGTACCTATTTCTATCTGACTGTAGAGGTGCGATTGAAAACGGACAACCTCTATGGTTATGTACCTATTTCTATCTGACTGTAGAGGCGCGATTGAAAACGGTCAACCTCTATGGTTGTTTATTTATTCCCTTCAAACTATAGAGGCGCGATTGAAAACGGTCAACCTCTACAGTTAAGTACCTATTTCTATATGACTTTAGAGGCGCGATTGAAAACGGACAACCTCTATAATTATGTACCTATTTCTACCATAGTATAGAGGAGCGATTGAAAACGGTCAACCTCTATAGTTATGTACCTATTTCTATATGACTTTAGAGGCGCGATTGAAAACGGACAACCTCTATAATTATGTACCTATTTCTACCATAGTATAGAGGAACGATTGAAAACGGTCAACCTCTATAGTTATGTACCTATTTCTATATGACTTTAGAGGCGCGATTGAAAACGGACAACCTCTATAATTATGTACCTATTTCTATCATAGTATAGGGGAGCGATTGAAAACGGACAACCTCTATAGTTATGTATCTATTTCTTTCAAATTTTTTTTTTTTTTTTTTTTTTTTTAATATATTTAATTATTATTTTATTTTCATTTCTAAGATCCATTAGTTCACACATTTTCCTTTTTCAATTTATTCTATCTTGGTTCTGAGTTTCATGTTGATCTAACGTGTTTCTATGTTTGAGAAATCAGTATTTGCATTTATTAATTATAGGAATTAATGAAGGTGTTACATCATAAGCTCTATTGATTGAATTTTGATGATGCAGTGTATAAAATGATTCTAATCTTCTACGTTGCCAAACATTTTGATTTTGTTGTAAAACTCTCGTTTCAGTAAATTTGAAAGTATGTCCAGTGTCTCGTGAGTGTTGGTAAACCTGGCTATTCTCTTTTCCAATCCTAACATCTTTTATATGTTCATCTATTCTTGTTTGCAAGTTTCTTCCTGTTTCTCCTATATATTCACTAGAGCAATCATTACAATCTATTTTATACACTACATTGCATTTATCTATACTTTTTACTGGATCTTTTGGTTTTACTAAGCAATTCTTAATGGTATTTGTTGATTTATTACCTATATATAAGTTGAAGGGGCTTAATATTCTTTGTAATCTTTCACTTGTACCAGAAATATAAGGGGCAGCTATGAATTTTCTTAATGTGTCATCAGTCGAGTTATTTCCGTTCCTATTGTTGTTTATTGTACGATATTTATGAATTTCTTTATCTACCATTTTCCTTGGGTATCCATTATTTCTCAATTGTTCTTTGATTAATATCAATTCGTTATCTAAATATTCTTCACTACAAATTTTAAAAGCTCTACTTACTAGTGAACGAATCGTACTTCTCTTGTGCGCAATATGGGAGGAGCTATTATAATTTAGAAGTCTACCGGTATGACTAGGTTTTCTATAAATTTTAAATTTCAAAGTTCCATTTTGGTGTCTCATTATTTCTAAATCTAAATATGGCAAAGTTTGATTTCTTTCAGTTTCCAAAGTAAATTGTATGTTCGGATTGACTGTGTTAATGAAGTTCAGTAATTGGTCTTGACTATTTTTCGGAATAATTGCTAAGACATCATCTACATATCGTTTCCATAAGTTTATATCATAAGGTGAATTTTCTAGTATGGTCTTTTCTATTTTCTGCATAACTATTTCTGCTATAACTACTGAAATTGGTGATCCCATCGGTGTGCCTATAATTTGTTTGTAAAGTTTTTCGCTGTATTGGAAAAATGTAGATTCGAGGCAAATTTTAGTCAAGGAAATGATGTCTTCTTGTCCCAAAGGTGTACTCAGGGAAGTGAAACCTGTATCTATAGCTTCTCTTACAGCTTCTATGGCAAAATCTATGGGAATACTGGTGAAAAGGGCTTTAACATCGAATGAGACTAGCATATAATTAGGAGGGACTATTAAATTTTTCAAAGTATCTTTAATTTGATAAGTATTTTTAAGTTTCTGTGGTGCTAGATCTGTCAAAGGCATTAAAGTGTTTGATAGAAATTTTGCTAATTCATAAGTTGGACTATCGTTAAAAGCTACAATCGGTCTAATAGGTAGATTTTCTTTGTGGGTCTTGATGGTAGCATAAAATTTGGGAGTAACTTCTTTGTTGCATCTAAGATATTTATATTGGTCTTCAGTAATTTTATGTTTGTTTTTTAGTTTTACAAGTTCATAGTTTACTTTTCTCTGTAGTATTTTTATTGGGTTAGTATCTATAGGTAAATATGCGTTATCATTTAAATGTTCAGTTATCTTCTTATTGTAATCTAGTTTGTCTATAATAACAGTTTCATTACCTTTATCTCCTTTTACAATTTGTAAATCTTTATCTTTTTTCAATGAAATTAAGGCTTGTTGTTCTTTGAATGTAACCTTGGCAAATTGAGAATGTTTCCTAGTGTCAGCAATATTTAAGGCATTAGCTATTTGTAGTCTTATAGTAGGTTTCTCTGTAGCAGGTATTTTATTCGTAATATCAATTTCGTTATCAAGTGCTGCTGCTAAGTTCAAAATGTCTTTCTTACAATGGCCGGTGTTAAAATTTAAACCTTTCTCTAATACATTAATTTGATCTTCTGATAGAGTTTTACTGGATATATTCCTAACGGATTTAATATTGTTACTAGTTCTATGATGTGAGGAGTTATCAGCTAATTTATCATATTTTTCCATTAGTCTCCGTTTTTCTAATAATTTTGTTGTGGTGTATCGTTCTTTCGCTTTTTCTGTAAGTTGTTCGAGTAATTCATTAGGAAGTTGTTCTTCTAAGGTGTTCATAAGATTTTCTATAGATGTGTACAAGGATGCTATTTTCCTGCAATTGTCGTTAAAGAAGAATTTTAAAGCTTGTCGGGGTACGGTCTGTTGGTAGTAAATGAAGGCTTCCCTAGTTCTAATTGGGGGTTGTCCTACGATCGATTTAGGGAATACGTCTGTTCTTTTGCATCTTAAGTTGAAGTGTTTCATCTGAATGGTCTTGGCAAGTTTCCTATGTTGGTCACAAAATTCATTGGCAGTCCGAAGTAAATCACTCCCGTGGAGGCGGATTTGATTGAAAAGATTCAAACTCAACGGGAAATCCATAATATTAGAGGTTATTTAAACTCTGCGTTGAAGGTTTTTTCAGATATCAAGCTTTCGAATAGAAAGATTTCTATTCATCATCAGGAGAAGGGTGGAAAAACCTGGACCTGACAATGAATTTTATGACCAATGGTTGTATGTTGGATACCGTCTTTCTATTTAAGCTATATATCCTAAAGTTTATTAATATTAATTAACAATCTATTTAGTATTAAGATATGAGACAAAAATTAGAAAATTTGTTACTAACTGAGCTATTGCTTACTACATTAATTCTCTAGAATATTTTTACTTTCTATATATCTGTTACAAAATCAAGTGTGTTTTATCTCCTTGTTTCTATGTATGTTCTCTATTCATATTTATCTTCTCTATTCCTATACATTAATTGATGCTATACGTGTGTCCTCTTGATCCATATGTGTGTCCTATGGATCTTAAGTGTGTCTTGTTGATCAAAAGTGTGTCCTGTAGATCTTATGTGTGTCATGTTAATCCTAAGAGTTTCCTGTAGATCTTAAGTGGGTCCTATTGATCCTAAGTGTGTCCTGTTGATCTTATGTGTGTCTTGTTGATCCTAAGAGTTTCGTCCAGATCTTAAGTGTGTACAGTTGAACCTAAGTGTGTCCTATTGATCCTAAGTGTGTCCTATTGATCCTAAGTGTGTCCTATTGATCCTAAGTGTGTCCTATTGATCCTAAGTGTGTCCTATTGATCCTAAGTGTGTCCTATTGATCCTAAGTGTGTCCTATTGATCCTAAGTGTTTCCTGATGATCCTAAGTGTGTCCTGATGATCCTATGTGTGTCCTGATGATCCTATGTGTGTCCTGATGATCCTATGTGTGTCCTGATGATCCTATGTGTGTCCTGATGATCCTAAGTGTGTCCTGATGATCCTATGTGTGTCCTGATGATCCTATATGTGTCCTGATGATCCTGTGTGTGTCCTGATGATCCTGTGTGTGTCCTGATGATCCTAAGTGTGTCCTGATGATCCTAAGTGTGTCCTGATGATCCTAAGTGTGTCCTGATGATCCTAAGTGTGTCCTGATGATCCTAAGTGTGTCCTGATGATCCTAAGTGTGTCCTGATGATCCTAAGTGTGTCCTGATGATCCTAAGAGTGTCCTGATGATCCTGAGTGTGTCCTGATGATCCTGATAATACTGAGTGTGTCTTGATGAACTTAAGTACGCCCTGATGATCCTATTTCTATCTGACTATAGAGGCGCTATTGAAAACGGACAACCTCTATGGTTATGTACCTATTTCTATATGGGTGTAGAGGCGCGATTGAAAACGGACAACCTCTATAGTTAAGTACCTATTTCTATATGACTGTTGAGGCGCGATTGAAAACGGACAACCTCTATAGTTATGTACCTATTTCTATATGGTTGTAGAGGCGCGATTGAAAACGGACAACCTCTATAGTTAAGTACCTATTTCTATCTGACTGTAGAGGCGCGATTGAAAACGGACAACCTCTAAAGTTATGTACCTATTTCTATCTGATTGTAGAGGCGCGATTGAAAACGGACAACCTCTATAGTTATGTACCTATTTCTATATGACTGTAGAGGCGCGATTGAAAAACGACAACCTCCATAGTTATGTACTTATTTCTATCTGACTGTAGAGGTGCGATTGAAAACGGACAACCTCTATGGTTATGTACCTATTTCTATCTGACTGTAGAGGTGCGATTGAAAACGGACAACCTCTATGGTTATGTACCTATTTCTATCTGACTGTAGAGGCGCGATTGAAAACGGTCAACCTCTATGGTTGTTTATTTATTCCCTTCAAACTATAGAGGCGCGATTGAAAACGGTCAACCTCTAC